>JAKCWG010000214.1:0-116650 GCA_021464415.1 Lonicera japonica | reverse complement strand
CATTGAAAAAATTCGGTTTATGCATTCAAAATCTGAAACCAGTCCCAAAAACTAGTGTAATTGTACCTGAACTCACTCTATTCCATTTGTAAGTTGATGCTATATTATAGTGTATTTAAAGGAAAAATAATGTTATGATTGGAGTGTGTTGGGTTAAACAGATTTATTTTACCAAAGTTCTACCCAACTAAATCTAATCTGGGGAAAATTTCACTTCTAAAAACCTAACCTCGTACGAAAAGACTCATCCCAAACTCGTTCCATTAGAATAAGAGAAATTTTACCTTCCTTAATCACTAGGCCACATGAATTCCTTTGGATGCAAAGGTACTAGAATTAATTCCCCTTCACATGATTAAACTTTTCTAGATAACTCAATTCTTCAACTAATGATGTTGACTCCTCTTATGATAGCAAGCTTAGTTGTGAAAAACTGGGTCTTATCACTTTTGTTAGACCATCTCCATTGCATAGGTTAAAAGTGTAATTTTTCATTTTTTGCTGCCCCACTAGTGCACGTAAAAAGCTAAAAAGGCAAGATATAAGCTAAAGGCAAGCCAAATATAACAGTTGACAATTTTATACACTACACGGTCAATCATATGTCGGGGCAGCATATTACCTCTTCCATATGTTGTGAGGCATAGAAGTTGCCCTCCCACGACACATAATGTGTCATGAGGCATAAAAGTTGCGTCCACGACACATCATGTGTCGTGTCAGGTTATTGTTTAAGGCATAAATGTTTGAAGCATAAAAGGTGACAATGTTTTGAAAATGGAGATGCATGCCTGCCACGGAGGTTATTGTTTGAAATAAATGTTTGAGGTATAAAAGGTGACCATGCTTTGAAAATGGATATGTTTGCATGCCTACCACAACACATGATGTGTCATGGGAAGCCTCCATTGGCACGACACATCATGTGTGAAGCTTCCTCTTTTGCCACGACACTTCATGTGTTATAGGAGCTATTATTAGCTTTTTCCCACTGCTTTTCTCCTTTGTTGATAGGCTAAATACCTACTTTTACATTACGATTTTACCTTAGCATTGGAGATAGTCTTATCCCTCTTAATCTACAACAACCTTATAGCGCAATTATTGAGCCTGCTCATCTTTCTCATTTTCCAGTTAATGCTGGGCCTGTTACCAATAGCCTTTTATTGTTACATTCAGCCTTCATGCAAATTAATAAAGTTTAAGACATGATGTGTATTTTACAAATATATTTTCAATACATTTACTTCAAATTTGAATTTTTGATAAAATTAATTAGAGTCAATCTAGTTATTATAGAGATCACTCAACCAAATTTTAATGAAAAAAATTCATCCATTTACTTCTCGAAATGGACGGCCTTTTTTTTTATTTTTGAAGAGCAGACAAGCACTTTACAGAAACAGGTCCCCACATAGATAGAGTGAGCTACGCTATAAAGAAGGATTTTTTTTCTGTCTAAAAAAAGAATGGATGTCAGGTAAATAGATTAATTTTTTGTATGAAAATTTGGTGATCTATATGATAAATAGATTGCCTCTACCAAATTTCACTAAAAATTTAAAATAATAATAATAATAAAATTAACCAATCTATTACTATTAGTGGCTGTAATAATCGTCAAACATTTCACGGATGAAAATGCTTATATATATATAATTTTCATTACATCTACTTCTAGATTTAATTTTTTTAATGAAATTTGGTAGAGGGGATCCACATAATATATAACTCATCTCTATAAAATTTTACACATTATTTACCTGTCCAGTTGATATTCATTCTTTTTGTTAAAAGAGAATGAATCATTTTATAGCCTAATTTATATATATGCTAACCGTGTATATATATATATATCTATACACACACACATATATATATATATGAAAATGACCGACTAGCACCTAGCCACCTAGGCATTTTGGACACTACACGCTTTATGTCCGTCCTAAGTTCGTTTTTTAAAACATTACCTTACAATTTTTGATACAATTTAATATTATTTTACAAAATTTCTCAATACCATGATTTTCATACAAACCATAAATCACAACCACCACCACAATAAGGGTGGACATATAAAGGATTCAACAACTACGTTCATGTATTTCAAACTTGGGGCCTCTTTATTTCAAAGATAGAGAGGATGCCAATAGGTTACAAGGCCATTGGCACAATACCCTCTAATTAATACCAAGTGGAATTTAGCAATGTGAAACTTTATATATATTAAATGGCGTGGTTACAAGGATATGCAGAGTGGCTATAATCATATATATTAGTAAGGGATAGAATAAACCCTAACTTATACTAATTAAAGATAATTTGTTCACCACTAGCCAAGAGATTAAAGAACTAAGGAAATGAATGAATTCAATATGCCTTATCTATGAGGCAATTGACCAAACACAACACACTTATACAATAATTAAATATAAAATTCCATGGAAACACACCACAAAACCTAGCCATCCCACCACCACCACGCAAACAACCCACATATCACCCTACAACACCATCACATACCCTAAACCTATCCCACAGCCACCAACCAGCAGTCATCTCAGATCAAAACCTTTGACCCTACAACCGGATCAAACTTTTGTACAATCGTCTATCATACATACAGACACTCAATCAAACCAAAAATTACACAACGTACTCTTCTCCAAAAGACGATTTCCAAATCGTTTGAATCATCACATAAACCACCGCACGCGCCCTCACGCGCCACTACAATAAACTGGTCTCCGCAGTGCTTCGTCCACGCACCTCCGCTATTGCGTCAGCTGCCATGCAAGCCCTACTGCTACGTCACCTTGCCACGTCAGCCTATTGCCACGTCATTCTAACCCGTTGACCAGTTGACCGTGACCGTTGACCGTGGACCAGCATAAATCCTTTCTGGCATTTTTCGACGTTCTGAACACAGCCGCTGCCTCAGAATTTCTAGATTTAATCTCGATCACTAGGTATTCAATCTTACTTCAATGGCTTCCGACACTGCTTCAATAATTGGCTCATCCACAAAGGATTCCCCTCTCATTATTCAAACTGAGGGCTCCTCAGTCAATATCGGCCTCCTACTAGATGAGACCAATTATGATATATGGTCTCAACTCATGGAGATGCACATCGCGGAGAAACATAAATTCTCCTTTATCCAAGGTTCCACCTCAATTCCGAAAGAAGGAACACCGGAGTTCGATAAATGGTACCCCGATAATCAACGAGTCAAACGCTGGCTCTTAATGTCCATGAAACCAGAAATCATGAAACGCTACATTCGCATTTCTACAGCACGTGAAATCTGGAAATCACTATCTACGGCATTTCACGATGGGGCTGATGAACTACAGGTTTTTTCTTTTAACCAACGGGCTTTTTCTGCCAAACAGGGTGGGCGATCAATATCTGAATTTTATGGGGAGCTGACAGAAATATTCAGCGCGTTGGACCACCGTGATAAGGTAATTATGGAAAGTCCTACTGATGTAGATTTGTACAAAAAGTCAATTCAACGCTTGAGAGTCGACATTTTTCTTGCCGGGCTAGATAATGAACTTGAACAGATCCGGGGTGAGATTTTGCGAAAGGATCCGGTTCCAGAACTAGAAGAGATATATGCCCTGGTTCGTCGTGAAGTTCTTCGACGACAAACAATGAGCCCCACAATAGACACTGTGGCTATGGTAGCCCGTAATCAAGCCCCTTCCGATTCCAATTGGCGACACTCAGAAAAGCGATCTGGTAATTGGCCAAATGACTCTCAGGGCTCCAACTCCAAATACCCTCCATGCTCAGTCTGCAGACTTACCGGACACTAAAAAAAGGGATGCTATGAAATCATTGGCTATCCTAATTGGTGGAAGGATTCTCGTAATCGCAAAACAGGTCCAACCACAGAGGGAGGTAACAAACAGGCCTCAGGCTTACTCACCACCACAGGTACATCAGTTATGGCTTTAAATTTTGTCTCTGTTTTGAATAATACATGGGTAATTGATTCTGGTGCTACTGATCATATGACATTTAATTCAAACATGATTACTCCCTTAATTCTATCATCTCAGACCTTTGTTTCCACAGCCAATGGTACCCTAATTCCTGTAGTAGGAAAAGGATCAGTCAATCTATCAGACACCCTGAACCTAACTCTATCCTAGTAGTACCATCCCTAGATTATAATCTATTATCTGTTGCTCAAATAACTAATGCCTTACACTGTATTGTCATATTTTGGCCTTCTCATTGTGTTTTTAAGGACATTCAGAAGAAGAAGACGATTTGTTGTGGCATTAGGCGCGAAAAATTATACTACATGGACATGGAGTTGAATAGTACAGATCGTTTGCACAAAGCCTTGAACACTAGTACATCTGAAAAGAAGATTGTCGATGAACTTTGGTTATGGCATTGTCGGTTAGGACACGCATTGTTTGGTTACTTAAAGAAACTATTTCACAGTTTAATTAATAAAGTTGGTTCTTCTGTCTTTCATTGTGAGACTTGTGAACTGGCTAAAAGCCATCGTACTTCATTTAAACCTTCATTAAATAAAAGTTCAGTTCCATTTATGATTATTCATTATGATGTATGGGGTCCATCTCACATTTCTTCTTTAAGTGGTATACGATGGTTTGTCACATTTATTGATGATTGCACTCAAATGACGTGGGTTTGTCCCATGAAATCAAAAAGTGAAATTAGTAGTCTGTTCCAATGATTTCATAAATAGATCCGTACACAATATAACGCTACTATTCAAATTCTCCGCAGTGACAATGATAGTGAATATATGAGTACAGAGTTACAAGCATTCCTCAAACTCAATGGAATCATTCATCAAACTACATGTCCTTATACACCTCAACAGAATGGGGTTGCCGAACGAAAAAATCGTCATCTGTTGGAAATAGTTCGGGCATCATTGATTGGCGCAAACACACCAACCTCATATTGGGGCGAAGCACTGTCCTCGGCTGCCTATTTGGTAAACCGCATTCCCTCCGCTACACTTGATTTTTAGACACCCTTCGAAGTTCTAGCTAAGTTTGTCTCGGCCCCTGCCGTGTCCAATCTTCCTCCCCGGGTGTTTGGATGTGTCACATTTGTCCACTTATCAAAGGAACAACGGCATAAGCTTGAACCTCGCGCTCTCAAGTGCGTCTTTGTCGGGTATGCATCTTCTCAGAAAGGGTATCGGTGTTATCACCCTTCTACACAGAAACTGTACGTCACCATAGATGTTACGTTTCATGAAGAAACTATGTACTTTGACAGGACTAAACTTCAGGGGGAGCAATATAAGGAAGTTCAGTCATTTGGGAATGACAATGAGGAAGAGACAAACTCAATAGAGGTAGTTCCAACGTTGACTTCAGGATCACCACCAATAGAGACAACCGAAACACCATTAACTGCAGAGCTAACATAAACAGCAGAAATCTTTTCAAATGAAGTTGCGTCGTCCCCATTTCCGCATAACGCAAACAACCAATCGTTCACTTCAAATATCCCTGAAACTGAGATATCCCAGGTATCTCCTTCTATTCCTATAAAGAAACTTCCTAACAGAACAAATAGAGGTGTACCTAAACCTACATATGACCCAGATTTTACCAGTAAAGCCAAATATCCCATGAGTAATTATGTATCGTATGATCAGTTAACTGCATCTAACAAATCTTTTGTGAATCAATTATCTTCTGTATTTATTCCTAACAGTGTGCAAGAAGCCTTATGTGATTCTAAGTGGAAATTAGCAATGGATGAGGAGATGAAATCCTTGTTGAAAAATGACACATGGGAGTTAACCGAATTACCAGCAGGAAAGAAGAAGGTGGGTTGCAAGTGGGTGTCCACTGTGAAATTTAAAGCAGATGGTACAATCGAAAGATTCAAGACGAGACTAGTTGCAAAAGGCTACACACAAACACATGGGATTGATTATCTAGAGACATTTGCGCCAATCGCAAAAATCAATACGGTGCGAGTGTTACTCTCATTAGCTGCAAATTTGGATTGGCCTCTACCACAGTTTAATGTGAAGAATGCCTTTTTACATGGGGATTTAGAGGAGGAAGTATATATGGAGTTTCCACCTAGATATAAGATCCCGATTGAGCATACAAATAAAGTCTACAAGTTGAAGAAATCTTTATATGGGTTAAAACAATCCCCTAGAGCCTGGTTTGGGAGATTCGCGAGATTAATGCGAAAGTTTGGGTACAGCCAGAGTAATTCTGATCATACTTTATTTTTGAAAAGCAGCCATGGGAAGATTACGGCTCTTATCGTTTATGTAGATGATATAGTGCTCACAGAAAACGACCCTCAAGAACAACAGGCATTGAAGAAGCTCTTATCTCAAGAGTTTGAGATGAAAGATCTTGGAAACTTAGGGTATTTTCTGGGGATCGAGGTGTCTAGATCATCAAAATGCATTTTTCTATCTCAGAGAAAGTATACCCTAGATTTACTGAATGAAACCGGGATGTTTTCTTGTCAACCATCAGAGACTCCAATGGAGGAAGGATTGAAATTAGAGGTCGAATCAGATCAAGTACACGTCGATAGAGGGCGCTATCAGAGATTGGTAGGAAGATTGATGTACCTAGCACATACAAGGCCTAATATATCATATGCATTGAGTATCGTCAGTCAATTCTTGCATAATCTAGGGAAGAAGCATATGCAGGCAGTTATGAGGATTATCAATTATCTTAAAGCAGCTCGTGGAAAAAGAATTCTATTCTAGAAAAATGAGGATATTCTGAAGGTTGAAGGATACATTGATGCTGATTGGGCAGGTAATATATGTGACAGGAGATCTACTTCAGGGTACTTCACATTTGTAGGAGGAAACTTGGTTACTTGGAGAAGTAAGAAGCAAAATGTAGTATCCCGATCAAGCGCAGAAGCAGAATATCGAGGAATGGCAGTTGGTATACAAGAGTTATTGTGGTTGAAATTGCTACTGACAGATCTCGATTTTCCTCCAACAGAACCCATGGTACTATATTGCGACAACAAGGCATCATGTGATATCAAACACAATCCAGTTCAACATGACAGAACAAAGCATGTTGAAGTGGATAGGTTCTTCATCAAAGAGAAGTTAGAAGAGAAAGTTATTTATGTTCCTCATGTACGCTCCGAAGATCAGTTAGCTGACATTCTCACCAAGGCCGTAACAAAGAAGATATGCACCAAGCTAATTAGCAAGTTGGGCGTGTTCGATATATGTGTGCCAACTTGAGGGGGAGTATTAGAATATATAGATATGGTAGAATATATATATATATGATAGTATATATAGATATGGTATATGTATAAATGGTATAGTTGACTACCACCATAATTCCTCGAATTATGGGATATTATTTTTGTTTCCATGTACAGCTCATTCAATCCCTATTTAAGGGACCTTTGTATTTATTCATAAAATATCAATATCAATTAATTCTCTCATCTCTCTCTCTTATTATTAACAGACCCAATTTTATAAATCATGGCAGTCTTGATTGCTTGGATTTTTAACATTTATATTAACAATGCCAACAAACTGGTCTCTTGTTGGTGGACTCCTTGTACTCGTAAATATTGATATTAGACGAAAGATTGCTAAATTATGGTTAGGGTGAGTATGTTATGGTGCATATTCGAATATTTCCTAAACATTCCAGCAAGAAATTTCATCCCAAGGCTGCTGGACCTGATCTTCTTATTCATAGCCTTAGACCTAATGGTTATTTTTTTGATACCATCTAATTTGAATATTTGTCCTATTTGCATTGTTTGGGAGTTATTTCCTTATGGGGGCCATATTCCAGCCCACGGTTTGTGCATGTCAATACATCCACAAGTACAAATGCTTCTTCTTCGACTCCCATTTTTAGTGTTACTTGACTTCGATAGAAACATATAGATGACACTATAGTTGATTTTGATGGCATGATACTATATATGCTTAAGATAGAAAAATATAAAGACTTTCCGCTTTACCTAATGCACAGCTACTCGAAGTTTGATCTGCAGAAGTATGTTTACCGACATGAAACAGAAGATGAGTTGCTCCCAAAAGTTGTAGAACTGTAATTATCGTTGCAAACCGAGTCCAACATAGCCATCTCCTATACCTCTTCTGTCAACAAGAAACGGAAAGCAATAATTACGTTCATTGTAACAACTATGGTATTTGTCTTGAAAAGTAATTTGCATAAAATAAGTCTAAACATTCTTCTTTGTGTATCTAAACATATTAATTATCACTTTCATTAACAAATATAAGTATTTGAACATAAAGTATAGCTTAGTGCTGCTAGACGCATCAATCAACTTCCTACCTCAAAATGTAATCATGATTCAGATGTAAGTTGATCAAATAAACAATGTCTATTCAGACTTTGTTTAGATTCAAGTAACTAAAAAACTTTCAGAGCTCCCATTTCCCATTCCTTCTTTGTGTATTGGTTTATTCATTTTTTCTATTGAAACATGCATGGTATTCAATATACAACATTCATAATCCGACCCTTAAAAGTTTTTAGACCTTATAGTTTTTGGCACCCATTTTAAATCTATTTGTGAATTATTTCTTAAATAACAAAAGTAACCCCAATTTTTATACATTTTAGATGAGCAATATAACCCAAACAACACAACAAGCTGGAGATTAAGAGTAAATATAACTATTCATGTATGATTCAACAAAACAAACTTAATATTTCCCCACTAAATTTATTATGCTAAAATTGACACAAAATTTAGTTCCTTGTTCTTTGTCACAATCAAACGCATCTATAACCAAAGTATCTAATTAATTACTTATGGGGATCCACCACGTACAACCCATGCCTAATGCTTCCCCTTTGCCCTTCTGCAATGACCCCAACTGATGCACAACATCTCGCTAGTGTCACCCCTTCCTAGCTCTCGTTGCTCCCATCAATCTCTCTCTCTATATGTATATTGAGCCTGCAGTGCAACGTATCTTAATGGAAATATCCCTCTACAATATGTTGATTAACCAAGAATGTCCAAAGAAAGGGATATACATCAATGAAGCGTAAGTTGAGTTGGACAATATATAACTTGAGACAAGGCATACAAAAACTCAGATACAGTGGTCCAGAACGTACTAGCTAGACCATGAAGATCCAACTGTACAAGGAGAACAATCTCGACATTATTTGATGTGCTTATACCCAAAAGACCTCAACTATGTTCCTAGGAACGCCCAGCCGTACTGTTCAACCTGGTGAAATAATATATAGCCCCACATAGATCTAAGCAACTCAAGTTGGCTAACAAGGCCATGCACATTAACAACATATAGACACTGTAAGTAAGTGTGAGGTTTTGATCGTGCCCATGCACACTCAATTCACTTGAACTCGAGGCTCGAGTAAGGGATATTAAATTTCTACATTACTTGTATAAGTTATGCTAGAATAAGCCCACCAAAGCATGAGAGATCTTTATATATCTATAGTGAAAGATAGTGCACAAATGGTCCTTTGTCGACATAGGCAAACTGTACTATAAACCACAAAAATTTGCATTGTCTTGGCTTAATCTAGGATATCAAGTGCTCTAATGTGTGCTCCTTAAGCAATAGGATAATTAGGCGTGCGTGCTACTAATTTTAATTAGGTTGAACAACCTTTAAATTCACAATGTTTATAAGAATGAAAACATTAATTGGATTTGTCATTTCTATGTGTTTGTTTACATGTCTAAAGACAGGATCAGTTATATGTGGTACGTACCAAATTAATTGGATATTTCTTTGTAAACTTACTTAATAGCTACATTGGAAATCAATATTCTACATTCCAAACAAATTTTGAATCTACCTTGCTTAAAATTATATCTTCCTAAAACAAGAATATTCTTCTAGGAAGTACATTCCTTGAACTAAAGACCAACAACAAAACAAAATTGACAAATTAATAATAATTAAAAATAAATAATAGCATAACTTACTAATGAAACATGACACTTCAATGTTATACACTACATCTTCTTAATGTGATAATAGAGTTAATTTGTCCCTATCGCATTCGAATTATTTCAAATAATTACGTAAATAATAATAATAAAAAAGTCAATATCTAATTTTTCAAATAATCTTTTGACCTACCCCTTAATATTAAGTAACTTTTTGAGATACCCCTGCATAAGGCAAAATCTAACAATTATTAGCACAGGGCTAAGTAGACTTTTGAATTAAGAATAATAAGCATGGTACATATCAGAAGGAAATGTCTGTTATGCATGAGAAAGATTGAAATTAATTGGAAAAAAGAAAATAAAATAGTACATGAATACCCGTCTTTCATGTCTCATAAGAGCATCAACAATGGGGGTCTCCCCATGAGATTTTAGGACTAAATTTGCCGTTTCCAGCTGCGCAATTGCCGTACGAATCATGGCAATGATCCTAACACATGAGACCAACACAACCACAAGAAAGGGAAATATATCTCCATTCCTGCAAGTTGGATACACCAGAGTTATGATTATGATGCCGAGAATGATCACCATCATGTTTGATACCCCCAGAATCACAGCAGACAATCTTAGCTTCTTGAAATTTGAAACCCGCGACATTAGCATATCTCTTCTAATCAAATCGAAATAGATTGCTATAATATTAATAAAATGAGATGAGATGTTACTATGAAAAATAGATCATTGAATATGTAAATGAGCATTGTTGTGCATATACTTTTTGTCCTGCGAGGTACCAATGTATGAATGCAATTCTCAGGCGTGAAGAACTAAGGAATTAATTTTCACGCCCGGGCATCGAATTGCCATTTAACATAGGTAGTTCTTATATCCTAAATTTAGGTCTCAACAGATTCATTTCAGATTTCGCACTAAATATAAGAAAGTGTGGACAAAAGCCTTGCGGAGAGAGAAATGCAAATATTTTGGGAAATATGGATTCTCATGCCCGATGTTCCACAAACCACATGTAGATCGAAAATAAAAAAAATTAGAAGAAATTTTGGCAATGTTATATATACAAATTATTTTTATTCAGGCCCTACCTATTGAGTAGTCTAATGTACAAATGGGTATTTAAACTATTAATATGTAAAAAACTACACCAGTAAAAAGATAAAAATGCCTCTCACGAGACATGATATGTCGGGAGAAAAATGAAGGGATTTGCCCGATACATGATGTGTTGGCCAAAACATAAAAATTTACCTTAGCACAACACATAGTGTGTCACCATCATGTGTCGAGAGAATTCAAAATTATTTGATGGCATGATACATCATATGTCGTGGAAGGGTTTCAATCGTACCCCGACACATGATGTGTCGAATAGTGTAAAAGTTTGTCGGTAGATAATTTTAGTTTTAGTTAGCCTTTTAACTTAAACCTTCTTGGCATATTTCATTTTTCTTTTTCTTTTTTTATTTTTATAACGAGTATTGATGATGAAAGGAATAATCTGCGCCTTTTTTTTTTTTTTTTTTTTTTTTTTTTTATTTTAAGACCATTCTGCCGATTATTAAGTAACATGAATGATGGAAATAATTGTTAATATTCCAGAATTATGTGATCAAAGTGAAGTATGATATCATTTATGTTAGATTTGATTTCCTTAGGATTGATAATCTAAAGGGTTAATTGCATTTTGCCCTTCTTAACTATAAGGGTAGTGACACTTTGCCATATGAATTATCACAATTAGCAATTTTGCCACTAACTATCACTTTTGTTGCAATCGACCATTTTTTTCTAAATCCACAGTTGCACATCACGTGATAGTTTTTGAGGGCATAATGGTCATTTTTCATTTTGGCTCCACTTTTGTCAATTTTCCCGCTAAAAACAAGACACACACATTTTATATAATATATATAGAAATATAGATATCTATACACACATATATCTATTATTCATAGGTAGAGAGGGGGGAGAAACAGAGATAACACAAAGACAGAGAGGAGAGAGAGAACGCATACAGAGAGATAAACTAAACAGACAGCGAGAGAGAGCCCTATTTTTGAATACCCAGATATCATACAATTAACTGTAACAATTGTTGTCTCAGGAATTCTATCAAACAATAGCAAGCACTAGTCATCAAGTTTTCTGAATTTGAATAAAAATGGAAAAGATTGTTCAAAACATTCGAATGACTATCCAAACCAAGCCTGAGAACATAACAATGTACCAATTTACCTTCGTGAATCCCTCAATCTTATTACAAGTTTTGATTAATGAACCATATATGAATGGGTTATCCTCAAGTGGATTACTAGGATTAGTCTTAGTTAACATTTGTCTGAATAATGACACTACTTGTAAAGGGTTGCCATATGAGGTGTGCTTGTGGATCATGAGATGCCATTTTTGAGAGTTGGGTTGTTGAATTCGGCGGAAAATGGTGGTGGCGTGGGACAGAGAAGAAGGGTTTGCGAGGTAAAGTTGGAAGAGAGAGATAAGGGGCGAGAGTGAAGACCCGTGGTGACAAGTTGCTTGTGGATTTGGCGGAAAAATTGACAAAAAGTGGAGCCAAAATGTAAAATGACCATTATGCTCTCAAAAAATCTCACGTGATGTGCATGTGTAGCTTTTACCATTAACAAGATAACCCCGTCAATGAAAAATGGTTGATTGCAACAAAAGTGATAATTGGGGGCAAAAATTGCTAATTTTAATAATTTATATGGCAAAGTGCAACTACCACTATAGTTAAGAGGGACAAAGTGTAATTAACCCTAATCTGAAAGTGTTGATTTAACCATTTATGCTCCATAAATTAATTCTCCAGTTGTACATGATTATTATGTGCAGGTATATATGAGTACCTTTTATGAACCATGTCATGTATTTTTATGGTTTCCATCTTTATGAATTGATTAAATAGAAAATTACTAGAAAACTCAACTTGCTTACTCCATCCAACAAGGATAATCGTTTTTGATGATATAAGCTATTTTGTTTTATATGCCATAACATAAAATTTATTCTTTCTCCGTTGATTTTTTTTTCCGGAATCATGTGTTGGCATTTGTAACTCAACATTTGTGCTTTACACATATAATGTGTGATTTGTATCAAACTTTTATATTATGGAAAGTATGTTTTTACATGTATATGTATTAGGTATTGCCCGTGCTAAAAGTAATGTGGTACAACTTGTAATAATAGAGCATTTATAGGTAACATATGCTCTTAAATTATATAAAGAATCCACAAAAAAAAATTACTCCATCCCTAGTTAGGAATCTAAGTTGTGTTTTCACATTTTTGAGAAAGCACTAATTTAATTAGATCAATTGTTTGGAAACAATACTTGTTTCTCATCATGAATTTCAGTACATTAATGTTGTTCTGAAAAGAAAAGAGCCTCTTACTATTGGATAGAGAGTATATGCAAACATAATGTGAAGTCTTAATTGTAATGCACTCACTTTTGAATTGTACCCATGAAACAAATGTTACAAATTATAATTAAATAAAGTTAATTAAATTACAGTTACCAAAAGTTACAAATCACAATCTAACAAATTAAGGTTGCCTGTGGTTCTTCTCCCAGTTAAAATATATATCTAAATTAATTTGGCAAAACTAATCGTTTATATCTATACGTTATATGTTTCGGAGTTATTTGGCTTTGTATGATTAATATTCATATTAAGATTAATTTGATAACTACCAAAATAACCCAAATGTAAGTTGATGAATATTAATAAATTAATATATTATTATTTATTTAATAAGTCATGTTAGGACTAGTTTGGTAGCCACCAAGTGGTCCAACCAGTATGGTGACTATTAAATTAAATAATTAACTAATTGGCAATAAATCATGGATATAGATGCTTATAATTTGTTAAGATTATCCATGATATTATTGGAATTGTTTATTCATCTAAAATTGTTCTCCAAAGAGAATAAATTTTAATGATTAAATAAATATTCTGAAGTTTAATTTATTAATTAATTAAGTAGTTATGTGTTATCCAAATATAACATACTTAGTTAAATTAATATTTACTCAATTATCTTTTATATAAATACATTTAAGCATCCCAATAAGTATTTTATGGTTCTACCCAAAGGAGAACCATAGTTATACATCGTATTTATATAAAATTTATTGATATATATATTTGTGTTGTTTGACCCAAAGCATTAATGTTATATTAATTTCATTTTATTTTAATAAAAAAATATTAATTGCAGTATCTATCCGTGTCTCTCTTCATTCGCATGCTTCGTCTGTTTTAGTCCTTAATGGAACTAACTTCTCGGAATGGTCAGAGTAAGTTCAGTTCACCCAGGAGTGTTGGACTTAGATCTAGAACTCCAAATGAATGAGCTTGCTATTACGGATGAAAACAATGCTAAGGAAAAATCTCTCCATAAAACTTAGGAAATATCGAATAGATTGAGTGTCATGCTCTTGCAAGTGACCGTTGCAAACAATATCAAAACCACACTCCCTGAAATTGAGAATGCAATGGAATACATGCAAAACTTAAGAGACCGCTTTTGTACTATCAATAAATCTCTTACATGAAAACTAATGAGCGAACTCACTACTATACGTTTTGAGGGTACACGCACTATGCTTGAGCATGTATTGAAAGTGACTAACCTTGCTACAAAATTAAAGACTTTAGGAATGATTATGGATGAAAGTTTTCTTGTCTAATTTACCTTTAATTTACTCAGTATGGACTATTTCAAATTCACTATAACACTAATAAGGACCAGTGGATGTGAATGAATTGGCCAATATGTTGGTTCAAGAGGAGGGAAGGCTTAAGCAGTAAAGAAGTCATTCTGCTCATCTAGTGACTTATGGAGTTGGAAAGAAAATTGAGAAGAAATCTAAAAAGGGAATTAAATGGGCTACTCCCAATGTAAATGAACCTAGCCAATAAGCCCAACTTATTAAAAAGAAGGGACATAAGGATAATGATGATTTGTTTGTCTAACCAACAAGCACATCTATTGTAATTTGATTTGTTTGTCTAACCAACAAGCTCATTTATTGTAATTTGATTTCTTTGTCTAAATTGGATAATGATGATTTTTTTCATTTAAATTTGGGAATAAATGTTTTTAGTTTGATTAAAGAATCTCATCTTTTTCATTTTACTCCTATACTCAGCCTCTTATATAAAGGTTCCTACATCTTAAACCCTAGATCATATCATCTAAAATCTCACCTATAGAAATACAAGTGGTGTGGAGTATGCATCTTTTTATGTCAAACCGTGTTACTTGTTGGCTTTATGGTTTATTTGTCTTTCGTTTATTCAAGTCGAATTCGGGCAATCTAGCTGGAGACGGACATAGGCAAATAATCCGTAACAATTTGGTTACGAGTGTGAACCCTGGCATGTATAAACTATTGTGGTGAGTGGCAGACTTAGTCCTCAAATTGGGATTAGTCCTGCGTTCAGTTCGGTGAGGGGAATCTTGTGGGAAACCATAAAAATTAATGTTCACATTTTTCATAGGGCAACGTTTATGTACTTCAAATAAAAATAGATATAAAAGTTATTCGAATTTGCACAACCTGAAAAGATACGGATAAAAATAATTGAGCCAAGGATATTGATAAGAATTTTGGATGGTTCAATTAAAAAAAGATACGAAGAATGGATAGAGTATGCTTCACTCCGTACTTGCCTCATTTAATACCTTGCATAGGCGTAAAATAAAATTATCAAAATACGTGAAGGAATTTTTTTTTCTTACAATTACATTTTTATAATACTTCTATAATAAATTGCTTTATCCAAGTTTGCAATTCTTAAAGGCTCATTTGATTACATAAATTATCTAATTTTTGTGATATTTCAATTTCAATTGATGGATTCTACTATGCATTTATAAAAGATAACTCAATTCTAATTCACATAGTATTTGGGAGGATTGAATGAGAAATCCAAAAATTGCGATAAGAGCATCTACTTTTTAAAACTATGTAGCTCATCAACAACACTTATGCACAGTAGATCTCTTCAAAATATATATTTTGTGGCTGGCCAAAAATTTGGGCAAACCCACATGATGAAGTTCTTAGCAAAATCAATGGAGTAACAGATGAAAATGGTAGTTGAGACAAGAGATTTTTGGGTACGGTAGGTTCTCCCGGTAGCGCTTATGCTATTCCGGTAGTACATCCTCCATTTGGGTGTGTGTGTTTGATTTATTAGCTAACAGGCAATTGAAAATGAGGATACAAGTTATCACTTTCTCTCTCTAGAAATAATTCCTCTAGCCTACCTTTTCTCTCAGCCTCCTTTCCCCTGGCTATCTCTTATTCTATTTATATGTATAGAATTAGGGTTACAAATGTATAACTTAAATAATCAAAAAGGACAAATTAGGGTTATACTTTACAATTCTCCTCTTAGAGTTTGGGCTGGCTTATGTTCAGGCCCATTATCATCTTTATAATTTTTATGCTCCCACAATTGCCCCCCAAGCATGTGAGCTCGACGGCCAAGGTGAGTTCATGTGCTTGGACCCTAAGCTTTCTTATCCTTGTGGTCTTCGAAATAATTCAGCAAGTGTTTGTAAATAAGCTTTCCTGAAAAACTTCAAATCTTGTGGCGAGAAGTGAGACGCGTTGATCTATGAATGGTCGGCGCGCTAAATCATCTTCTCTTGGCGACCTAATAGGTTGTTGTTGTTGACTGAGCTGTTTAGTCAATTTTTGTAAATCAAGAAGTACCTGTTGCCGAGCAGGTGACTATTGATATTGGGCGAGCTCATCTTTTTATTTATGTTCCTCCTATTGAAGTTAATGGACTTAGGACCCCCACCATATATGATCAATTGTGTGGTTTTTATGGATGGAGTTTTCGTCGTACTTGTATTTCCTCTATTTTTGCTGAGATAATTTGCTCGGTGGTCGAGCATCATTTTTTGTTTGGCCTTCCAGACCTCATCAACTTGCCCCTAGGGCAGAAACAATCATCTTGGCTGAGTTGGTTGATATTTTTGTGGCTTGCCCGGCCTTCGTAACTTTTTGAAGTTGAAAGTTTAAACTTTGTCCGGTTTAGCAAAACAATAAATATGCTTTGGCTAAAGCAGGAGAGTGGTCCTTATGGTGGCTTTCTGGGCCCTGTATATCCAGTAATTTAATCGGTTTAACCGGTCTTTGTTGTGCCCCTAGGGGAGCTCTTACGTGAATTTTGCCCTTCATGAAAAAGAGAGGACTTAGTGAAATTTTCCTTTAATCGTCGAAAGGTCTTAGTGCAGTGCCTTGCCGAGCAAGGTCTTAATTGATATCTTTGCCTTTAATAAGTAAGGGCTTAATAGAATTTTTCCTTTTACAAAGAAAGGACTTAGTAAATTGCTTTGCCGTGCAAGGTCTTAGTTAGCTGCCTTTGTCGAGGAAATGTCTTACTCGGATGCCTTCGTCAAGAATAACACTTGCAATAAAAATTGCCTCTGACAATAAAGAGGTCTTAAAAATTCTTGCTGGGCCAATCTTCCGAGCATAATATCATCAAAAAGATGCCTTCGCAAAATGGAAGGCTTTAATTTGGACAAGTTTCCCTCAAGGAACGTAGAGTTTCAAAGAATTGCCTCACTGATCAAGGTCTTAAATTAAATATGCCTTCACTAAGTAGAATTTTGCCTTTGACGAGGAAAGGTCTTAATACACTGCTTTACCGAGTGAGGTTTTAAGTAAAATTTGACTTTTGAAAATGAAGGTCTTATTTAAGTCGACTGCCTTTATCATGTAAAGGTCTTGTTTCAATTTGTTGCCTTGCTGAGCAAGGTCTTATTCTTTTGCCTTTGACTAAGAAAGGTCTTAATGGACTGCATTGGCGAGCAAGGTCTTACGTCGAATTTGCCTTTGATGAAGAAATGTCTTACAAGATTGCCTTGGCGAGCAAGGTCTTACGTAAAATTTGCCTTTGACGAAGAAATGTCTTACAAGATTGCCTTGGCGAGCAAGGTCTTACGTAAAATTTTCCTTTGACGAAGAAAAGTCTTACAAGACTGCCTTAGCGAGAAAGGTCTTATGTAAAATTTTCCTTTGATGAAGAAAGGTCCTACAAGATTGCTTTGGCAAGCAAAGTCTTACATAAAATTTTCCTTTGACGAAGAAAGGTCTTACAAGATTGCCTTGGCGATCAAGGTCTTACGTAAAATTTGCCTTTGACGAAGAAAGGTCTTACATGACTACCTTGGCGAGCAAGGTCTTATGTAAAATTTGCCTTTGATGAAGAAAGGTCTTACAAGATTGCCTTGGCGAGCAAGGTCTTACGTAAAATTTGCCTTTAGTAAATAATGGTCTTACAAGATTGCATTGGCGAGCAAGGTCTTACTCAGATGTCTTTCCGATGAAAGGTCTTTATTAAAACGGCAGCTCGGCTATGGACATTGTTCAAACATTAGTCATGTTCTTGTATTGAAAATGGGGCAGCTCGCGTTTCTCGAATTTAGATCATGCCCCGTAAGCCTCTACTTTGAAGGCTACCACAATTGCTTAGTAAGCAAAACTATTTGTTGTGGCCGCATATTGTACTCACAACCTCCGAGTTGTAAACTGAATAGCTAACCAACTCAGTAAGATACACTATTAAGAACTTATCGGCCTTTTTTTATATCACTAAGTCAGTTTGGGCTTCGTAAATAAATTGATCTTGGCAAAGCAAATTGATCTTAAAAAAAAAATTGGCGTAGTATTGAACCCATGACCTCCGAGTCGTAAACTAAATGGCTAGTCATTGCATCCGAGAATCTAACAAAGTACCTTGAATTTATTAATCTTGTAGCTTTCCAGCTCGGCCACAGCCTTCTTTATTTAATTCTCTTACACCATATCTTTTTAATTACGTGTGCTTAGCACTTCTATGCCACATATGTGTTAGGCACTACTGCTCCTCATACGTATCTGCATTACGCTCAATCATACATATATGCAGCTCGGCACTCAGTTGGCTGGCTTATGGCCTATTTGGACAGGTTGTTCTGAAGCCGAGCTAGACGCCAAGTTATTATAATTTTCTCATTTTCTACTACATGACAATTTTTGAACTCCGAGATGCTCGGGGGCTCAGCCACCAATCCGCTACACAGGGGCTCGATCAGCTCGGCTTGTGTGAGCCCGGCATTTAAGCCTTATATGTCCCTAATCTGCCATGAAGAAATAATTTTATGTAACTAGGTATTAAACTTGATGAAATATCTCCATTGGAGTTTTCTTTACCAATGGTAATTGCTAAATTGCAAAGTAAGGGTCTTCAAGCATGCAATATGTTCGGTAGACTCAAGCCGACTATGGCATAAGAGTCGTAATGTAATAAAATTTGAGTTTTGATGTGCATTATATCATGTTCATGCTCTTTAGTGTCTAGCTCAAAATTTCAATTCTTGATTGAAACTATTATGTTTCTAGTATGTATTTGCATGTGTATACAATTTAAAAAATATATAGTAAGAAAGTCATAAAACTTATCTTTAAAAGAGTTGTCATGAATTTCTGTTGCGAAAAATCAATTTGTCGTTGTTGGGTGTTGAAGCATCAACCTCAAAGTTATTCGTGATTATAGTATCAGCTCGGCTTGACTTCGGTGATTTAAACATCTCTTAGACTCAGCAAAAATGATTGTTGTGGCTAAGAGTTGAACTCGGAACCTTCTTCTCTTAAGAAAGAGAGTTGACCATCTAAGCTAGACGCCAAGTTGTTATAAATCTCACACCTTTTTCTAGATGACAGTTTAGAACGCCGAGTTGATCAAGAGTATCGGTTTTTGCCAAGCTCGATGCATAGGGGCTTAATCGGTTGGGTTGTGTAAGTTCGGCATTTAAGCCACGTTTTCCCCCAAACTGCCATAAAAAATAATTTTCCACAGCTAAAAGTAAAACTCAGAACCTCTTTGTTTTGGGCAGGAGTGCCAACCATCCAAGCTTTTTGTTTTATGACTGTTTTCGAATGCCGAGTTGCATGGGAACTTAGGCTGTTGAAAATAAATTAGGCACTGCTCTGCAAAAATATTAGTTGTGGCTGGGTATTGAACTCCTAACCTCAATGTTTAGAACAAAGTAATCAACCAACTCGACTAGATACTTTTTTGAAATTTTATTCGCGCTTTAACTTTATAAATCAATTGGGCCTATGTGAGCTCGGTAATAATTCTACCGAATTAAAAACATTTTGTCATGGTGAAGTGTTAAACCTTGTACCTCGGGCTTGTGAGTTTGACACTTGACCAGCTTGGCTAAGGACACATCTGAAATTTTATTCATACTTCTATTTCATAACTCATCTAGGCTTATGTGAGCTCGGGAATTATTCTACCGAATTAAAAATATTTTATCGGGCCCGAGTGTTGAACCTTGTACCTCGAGCTTGTGAGTTCGGCACTTGACTAGCTCAACTAAATACCATATTTGCAAACATTGTTCTCGTTCTTATATTTGAAAGGAAACGGAGTGTCGTTCTTCTTATAAGCTTACAAAATTAATTTTGTCATCACTAAGTGTCAAACTCACGATCACTAGCACACAATGAGAATTAAAGAGTCAACCAACTCGGCTGGAGTCAATTTTGAAAATATGTATGCATTTCTATGATATAATTTAATCGGCCAAGCTTTGGCCATTAAAGTAAATGATTTTGGCAAAATGTTTGTTTTGACCGAGAATCGAACACAAGACCTTGTGCTATATTTTTTATTGCCGAGTATTGAACCTGCAACCCTTGTTTTAAAAAGGGGGCCGACCAGTCGAGCTAGATAACAACATGGTAATCAGCTTGCGCCTTTTCTCTTATACTGAAAGATATCTTTTTGGCCTACTCGGACCAAGATCTCAAAATAATCGAATTTTTAAAACTTTTTTTTTTACACAGATGTGCCTTTTTGAAGTAGGCTCAGCAACACAAAACTAGTAATGCTCAAATAATATTAAAAGAATGCTCCTGTTCAATTAAGAATATAAGAAGGTTTATCTGATGTTGATAGCAATGTTTCATGTAACCTTTGTTTCCTCTTTCTCGCAATCTTTTAGGGCAGAAAATGTAGCGGAAGTGAAGATGAAAAATGCTAAGAACTCGGGAATTTCAAGTTGAATTTCCACAGACGGCGCCAATTGTGGGTGGCCAAAAATTTGGGCAAACCCACATGATGAAGTTCTTAGCAAAATCAATGGAGTAACAGATGAAAATGGTAGTTGAGACAAGAGATTTTTGGGTACGGTAGGTTCTCCCGGTAGCGCTTATGCTATTCCGGTAGTACATCCTCCATTTGGGTGTGTGTGTTTGATTTATTAGCTAACAGGCAATTGAAAATGAGGATACAAGTTATCACTTTCTCTCTCTAGAAATAATTCCTCTAGCCTACCTTTTCTCTCAGCCTCCTTTCCCCTGGCTATCTCTTATTCTATTTATATGTATAGAATTATGGTTACAAATGTATAGCTTAAATGACCAAAAAGGACAAAATATGGTTATACTTTACAAGTTTCCTCTTAGAGTTTGGGCTGGCTCATGTTGAGGCCCATTATTATCTTTATAATTTTTATGCTCCCACATATTTGAATTGAGTTCCCTTATTGTAAAATTTGATAATTTTAAGTTAAACTTTAAATGAATCAATTTGAATTTTTATATTTACTTTTAGGCCCATCTATAGTAATAATGAAAAATTGCTCAACTACGTCTGGTGCATGAGTTGAAATCCATGCTTGGAACCTGCTCTTAATACTATGGTACTTCACCTAACCCGGATTATCATATTTACACCCCGCTTAATTTTAACAACCAAACACATATCTATACTAGTTGAATTACTAAAATACTCTTCATATATAAGAAAATAAATAAAACTTGTCTTGCTAAGGAATTTCAAACCTGTGACTTTACAAATAATAAAAATATGCACTTTTTGAATTACTCCCTATTATTAATATGAAATTAGACTTATCTCATACTTTGCTAATTCTTCGATTTAACCCCGTAAGGATGAACTTGCTATGACCATTTTGTCCCTTCTCTTTTCTATTGGAACTATTCATACTCTTCTAGAAGACCCTAACTTTCTCTCTCTAAATCTACAACAAATCCACCTCTCTTTCTAAAACTCAATCACCAAAATCAAATAAAAAATCCATTATCAAAAAAGTTTATCACTCTAATCAAATACACGTATCTCTCTTCTCCTCCATTCTTAAAAAAAGTGCTCATTAATATAAAATTCAATCACTCTAATCGAATACTCCTCTCTTTATCTTCCAATCCAAATAAAAATCCCATTAAATGTGTTTTTTTTTAAATAAAATTAAGGAAGGTCTGAGTCTTTTTCTAACTCTGTAAACAAACAAAACCCCCATTTTTCCCCATAAACCGAACCATTGACTTGAGGTAAAAGTGAAAGTTGCTACAAATGGCCAACCCCTCTCCTCCCATTGACTTAAGGTGTTTAATTGATCATTTTAATGAAAAAACCTATTAAAATTGGGAACTTTATTTGTCTGATTTCCAAAACCACCGCCCCCACCGTCGACTTCACCGTCACTGAGGATTTCATTTACTGCCAACCTTCTAATTTGTTATCAAATAGAGCACAAAAGTTTGATTTTTTGAGAGTGCACAAAAAGCATAGTCTGAACATTATATATACATACATTTTGTTTGCATATATTTTCTCTATCTAATAATAAGAGTCCATTTTTCTTTTCAAAACAACATTAATGTACCGAAATTCATGATGAGAAATAAGTTTTGTTTCCACCCCATTGATTTAATTAAATTGGTGCTTTCTTAAAAATGTGAAGACAAAATATGAATTTTTTATTAGGGATGGAGAGAGAAAAAAATTTTGTCGATTCTTTATATGATGTAAGAGCATACGCTACTTATAAATGCTCCATTACTATGAATTGCACCATAATGCCTTTGGTATAGGCAATACCTAACATATATATATATCCAGACTTAGGCGATGTCGCAGGGGAGACTAGAGTCGCTGTCGGTGCTTTGTCGTCACCGTTGGGGCCAGTAATTAAGGGTATATATATCGAAAGATTAACAAAATAAGGGGTAAATCAAATTGTATATTAATAATAGGGGATAAGTTAAAACAGACAGTGTACACCTTTATTACTTGAGCAAATATAGTTATACTACGTTGTAACTCGCGCTAAAGGCACATCAACCATTAAAAAAGTATCTTTAATTTCAGTCGCACAATTTTCTTTTAAGCCTGTCAATCAGATTATATGAGTCAGGTTCGGGGTTGTTCACGCTCAACTCAAATTATTTTGAACATACTCCAGCTCGAGTTCGGCTCAAATTATTGGTATTTACTAATAACATCTAAATACTAAAATATCACTGCATAAAATTCCTCAAAGAAAATAAAACACCGTTAAAATGACCAAGTAAAAGTGGTGTGATGCATGGGAATGAGGTTTAAACCCAAACAACAGTAGATAGGTATAATATATTACACAATAATATTACTTAATACAAGTGAGTTGGCCCTAAATCGGGCTAATCACTTGAAGTTCAAGCTCGACCTAAAATTTAATTGGAAAAATGGGGGAAAAATCCCTTATATGATCATATTTTTTAGAAATATCCAAGATAAAATATTTTAATATGATAAGTACAAATTTTATTACCATAAATAATAACGAGCACAAAATTAGAATTAATTGCATGAGATTTAACATATGTACCTGTAATACCCCGTACTATAAATTTGTTTTAAATTTAATTATATTAGCTTATTTATACTCATGTGGGTGATCGTTAGGTGATTCGGGTGGTTCGAATGGATTTTGGTTTGCAAATAAGAAGTTTTGGTCTTTCGCGATATGTTGTTTCTAGCTATCTTTGGGGCTCTCGTAATTTCTTTTCTAATTATCAGAATAAGATTCCGTTCGCAATTGTGTCTAGTATTTGTAGCATTCTACAACTTTTGTGTTTTGCCCGAAGTCCAACTCGCACTCCTTGTTGATCAAAACAGGGCCCTAAGTTGGCCCATCGCTGAATTCTGGTCTTTCGGTAGCGCTTTGGCAGAGCGCTGTCTTCGGTGAATTTCTGGGAATGATTGGTCCATAATTTGGGAAAACTTCCAACTAGGAAGTTGTAGATCTTTTAAATACCTTTCCGTGGACATAAAGAACGCATCAATCGGAGTTCCGAGCGAAAAGTTACGGCCAAAACAAAAACAGTGCATCAGAGCACCAAAATTACGCGCGGACCGGTATGGGCTTTTTGAATACCGGTCCGGCAGCGGGCCAATGTCGGTTTTGAGCGTTTTTAAGTGCTCTCTTGACCCCTTTTGCCCCAAACTTCGACCAAAACAAACCCACAAGCCTCTAGAGAGTTCTAGAGAGAGGGAGAGAGGTTCCTAAGCAATTTTTACCTATTTTTCACTCATGATCCAAGATTAAAGCTCCAAATCACTTGATTTTCTTCTCCCTTGCTACTATTCATCATCTTCTTTGTGTAGACCGCTTGGGGGAGAGCCGCAATCTTCATTCTTTCTTCATCTTATTCGCTCATAAGTCGAGGTAGGGGTTATATGTTTTCCAAACTTGATGATATGATTTTATTTATCTAAAGATGAGTGATTTTATACATATATGTTCGATATGAAGCACATACCTCTTGTTATTGATTTTACAAGAATAATTTTATACATGTATGTTCACATGTTGGTCATATCATTGGATATACATAAGGTTGTGCATGATTGAGTTATGATTTTACGATATGAAGCAATATATGCCATCTAAGCTCCATAATTACATGTTATTGATTCACATGGATGTTCTTTGGGTATGTATGTGTTGATTTGACAAGAAAAGGGGGTTTTGTATACTCCAAAGAACATGGACGTGAATTGGATAGAGTTTATATGGCATATGCAGCTTCTATTTTCTATATGATGCATTATTTGGGACAAGATATGCCACTTGAACTTGATATCTATGTAATAGAGACTAGTAAGCGATGTTCCTTGAATATATAGGCTTGGTTGTTTCCAATTGGATTTGTAAATGGGTTATGTATACGATAAGGAACATGGCTACATAATGAATGAAGTTTAAGTGGCATGTGTTGTTTTTAGTTGTCATAAAGAGCATATATGCATGTTGTGCATCACTATTGTGTCAACCGCACTCTTGAAGATTCTTCGGCAAGCTTGGATTCCTTTATGGCCTATCGAATGGGCGTGCATCTCTTATTATGATGCTGAAAGCTTAATTTTATATCTATCTCTATTTGGAGGCTACATGGAGGCTTATTTCTTATGGAAATTCATGGCAGCTTCAATTATATCTTGATATTGTCTTATCAGAAAGAATTGGTTGATTGGTCTATTGGAAATGATTGTGCTTGGTCGTGGATGACCAAGGGTGATGTGAATTTTGTATGAATATATGTTTTCATGGTGCTTGCCGGGATGGGAAAATAGGCAGGGCCCGGTGCCCTTGGGTTGAAAAGCCCTAAACCCCTGGGGGATATTGTTTGGCCGCCAATAAGCCACCGGTGAAAGACCCGGGAACCTTGGCATTGGCAACGCACCATGGATTCGATTCTTTTATAAGGAAGATGGACGGGATTGTGGTTCACTTCCTGGGTATGATGGTATTGGTATGCCTTTTTAAGCGACGGATTCTATATTGTGACGCCAGTTCGGATTCTTATTGAAGCAAACTATGATTAGATTATATGCTCTTGGAGCGAATGTATTTTATATGGTTATCATGGCTTGGTTTCTCATCAGGATGCATCGTCAAGATTCAGAATTGGGTTGACACAAAGGGAGGTAACCTGCATAAGCATGAGCATGCATCATCATGAGCTAGTTTTCTTTTGTGATGTTTTATCAATTATGTTTGGATTATACGATGAAAAGGTCTACTTGATTTACAGTAATAAATTAAGGAATGTTTTCCAAACTTTCCCTCCATATACTTTTCCCCCTACTGAGCGATATGCTCACCCCGTTTTTCTAAACTATACAGGTATTCAGGAGTCTAAAGAGAACAGGGGCGCGGAGGGACCGAGAACGAGTTAGTGGCTCTGATACAGATGTATTTTTGTTATGTACATGCTATCGCGGGAAGCCACGGCTAGCCCAGAGTGTAGTATACTATCATTAAATTACTCACTTGCTTTTAAAACTATTATATACTTGTTTATATGTTTGTATACAGTATTGTCATCTTCAGTATGATTGTGAAATGGTTGTTTGACATGTATGATAGTACTATTTGGATTTCTTTGTGCATTTTACATTATATATACCCATTTTAGTCATTCTAAGATGGGTTAGTAGCACTCCAGGTCTTAATTACGGGTGTTGTCCTGTAGATTAAGGCGGGGGTGTTACAATTGGTATCAGAGCATAGGTTCACGATTACTTGGGCTTGATGGGGACGAAATGTGTTATGATTCTCGATTGTTATTCCTGTATTGATCGGTAATTGTGGTATGTGTATTCTTGAGGATGGTTTGGTATCTTATATCTTATCTTGAGCTTGTTAGTCCACATGGTGTGGCAAGTTGTTCTTTTGCTGATTTCGATTTTTGCGGCTATTGATGCCTGTGTTTTGTGGTTGAACTCCTTTGGAGTTTTGGTGTTGCCTTCTAGCCTGGAGGGTTTGATACCACATGATGTGGGTGTATCATGTAGGAGTTCTTTTGTGTCTTGACGTGTGTCCCGTGTGAGAAATGTAAGATCATTATCTTGATAATAAGTTAACAGATTCTAGCTTTGTCACATCGCCCGCTCGTTGTTTTCTAAAATTGTTTTGTTTGTCTTGCTGTTGGATTAGATTCTACTTTATGTAATCTTGGTTAGTCTCCTGAGAAGAGGAGATCAGATATAATTTGGAATAAAGGTTTAGTTTTCTTCATCGATAGAAACTTTTGAAGTAACCTGACAGGTGGCACAGGAATTGGTTAAAATGATTAGTCCTCCTAGAGTACGAAGACGTAAGGATCTTATTAGTCATGAGTGATGAATTAAGGCAAAGGATAGTTGTAGATGCTGGTAGTACAGTCATGATTGAAGGGAGTATTCATTCTTGTGGTTTATGGGAAAAGAAGGTTCCTCTGCATAGTATAGATCAATATCTATAAGGGACTGGTAAAGAGTCGCATACTTCATTTAGCTTTCAGGAATTAAGAAGTTCATTTCCTTCTTAATTGTCTACTAAATCACTTGAGGTAAGGTGTTCAGTATGTGGGAGAATAGTACGTTCGCAATATAGTTGCTTCTTCTTGTGGTTGATAAATAGATTCGGCAGATAAATTTCGCAAGCAAATTTTATATAATGGTTTGTATTTCATAAGTATATATATATATATATATTGTACCTTATATGATATGGTGATTGGTTATATCTTGGAAAAATCTCATGATAGAAAGACAAGGAAGTTTGTGATGTTTGCAATAACCTCAACTGTACTTTTTTTTTTTTTCATGGCTTGAGATTTTTGGATGAATCCAGTATGTGGATAGGTGATGGTCATATTTTGTGATAGTGTGAAACTATTAATGTGGATCAAGTGTGATCAATTGTGAAAACTATTTTGATGTGACGTTTTGGAGAATTCCTAGATAAGAATCGTGTAGTATATACACTTTTGTATTTTGGATTGTTTTGGATTTCCAATTATGGGTTATGGAACTTGTTGTGGGTATAAAGTACTATCCTTTATAGATGGTCTTGATTTAGTTGCTGTGGATATTTTGAGTTTTTGGACATAGGGAAATAGGATATATATAGTACTTGCAATTCTTAATCTGATACATGATCTTGTACGACATTTTTGTACGGAAATCGATTTTGTGGAGAGACTATTGAATTGAATCGGATACTTAACTAACGTTAAGGAATTCCATAGTAACCGAAAATAATCTTGTATTGTGGTATAAAACTATTACGATTTTTCTTCTTTATGGTGTAATAGTTTTGGTTCAAGTAATCAATGATATGATTTGGAATATGATTTCTGGTGACGTAAACGTTTAAAAAAAAATTGTTCGATTTATACTTATGGACGTGAATATCATTGGGTCATGAGATCTATTAGATGTTGAAGTGTGGAAAATAGATTGGGATTTAATGGGCATATAATTATGGTTTCTCTAAATTAGGGATTATGGTTCCTTATACGTTTTTACACTTGGGTGCCAGGAAGTTGGTTCCTGTTAGATTTGTGTGTTATAAGTATGTGATAGACGTAGTGGTTTAAATTGAGGGTATCTCAAATTCTTTATAAGAATGTTGGGGTTATATGATTTCTTCTTCAATTGCTATAAGACTTCTATTTAGAGGGGATCTTGTATAGATGTTTACAGGTTACAATTGTGGATTATTTATAGTTTACCTATTGGAGCCAAGAAAGTTGAATCAAGCTTATTGTTATGGAATGAATCTCAACTACTCTTAGTTTTTATAGTATCCCTCGTCATAAAGGTTCCTTGCATAATATGAAATTGTGACATCTTTTTGGACATATTTGAGAGATAAATGGGAATGCAGGAATATTTCCAAACCTTTTATGGATCTTTCAGTTCTTAAATTTTGATTTGGGATATCTATATTGGAGTTTTCTTCTATTATGTTTCCTTGTGTGGAAGGATATGATATCATTCATTTTTGGGTTGTTAACAACTTATGGATTTACCTATCTTGCTGACAAGTTAAATTCTATGTAAAACCTTAGCTAGAGGAATCAAAGGAATTATTTCCTACAAGTCTGAATTTGGTACTCGTTACGTATATCTTTGTTAAATTTGAGAAAGTCCTCCGAGTCATCATGGGACATTAAGTTTGGATTCTATGAGTTTCTCACATGTTGTGCGGTAATGGTGTTCGTGTAATTTTTCTAAATATGTACTATGGATAGACTTACGGAGAGTTTAGAAGAATGTCTGTAATTAGATAAGTTTTACTGTATGTGTATCCATTGGATGGGATTGTTATACTATGGGAATTATGATTTTATTCTTTGATGTTGATCCGTCAAGGGATTTGACAATTTGGGTATACTGTGGAAACCTTTTGATAGATATCAACTTATTTGGGATTTGTAATGGCTTGATATAAGGACAAAACATATGAGACTAATTGTGGGTCATTATCACTAGTATTAAGTTCTAGAGCACTCATTATTGTCATTGTTCTTGTATCTGTATTGTTGTTGCTTATTTAGGAGCTACGTGATATTTGTGTTGGCCTTGTTTGTTGTATATGAGTTGTCTAAGTGCCAATGAGGATTGATTGATGCATGGTTAAGTACACCTACCGGGGATTTGCCAACAGTCCAACAGGCCCTTTCAGATGTCCAGTGTGAGGACATGGGTGAGGTGAGGCATGGATGGGTAGTGGTGGTACTTGGCATGTGACCAAAAGAGATATAATGATTGGAAATCGAGATTTATGATTAGTGTCTCAAGTTATTTACTTGAGGAATGCTATTGAAAATTTCGAGGACGAAATTTTTATTAGTGGGGGAGATTGTAATACCCCGTACTATAAATTTGTTTTAAATTTAATTATATTAGCTTATTTATACTCATGTGGGTGATCGTTAGGTGATTCGGGTGGTTCGAATGGATTTTGGTTTGCAAATAAGAAGTTTTGGTCTTTCGCGATATGTTGTTTCTAGCTATCTTTGGGGCTCTCGTAATTTCTTTTCTAATTATCAGAATAAGATTCCGTTCGCAATTGTGTCTAGTATTTGTAGCATTCTACAACTTTTGTGTTTTGCCCGAAGTCCAACTCGCACTCCTTGTTGATCAAAACAGGGCCCTAAGTTGGCCCATCGCTGAATTCTGGTCTTTCGGTAGCGCTTTGGCAGAGCGCTGTCTTCGGTGAATTTCTGGGAATGATTGGTCCATAATTTGGGAAAACTTCCAACTAGGAAGTTGTAGATCTTTTAAATACCTTTCCGTGGACATAAAGAACGCATCAATCGGAGTTCCGAGCGAAAAGTTACGGCCAAAACAAAAACAGTGCATCAGAGCACCAAAATTACGCGCGGACCGGTATGGGCTTTTTGAATACCGGTCCGGCAGCGGGCCAATGTCGGTTTTGAGCGTTTTTAAGTGCTCTCTTGACCCCTTTTGCCCCAAACTTCGACCAAAACAAACCCACAAGCCTCTAGAGAGTTCTAGAGAGAGGGAGAGAGGTTCCTAAGCAATTTTTACCTATTTTTCACTCATGATCCAAGATTAAAGCTCCAAATCACTTGATTTTCTTCTCCCTTGCTACTATTCATCATCTTCTTTGTGTAGACCGCTTGGGGGAGAGCCGCAATCTTCATTCTTTCTTCATCTTATTCGCTCATAAGTCGAGGTAGGGGTTATATGTTTTCCAAACTTGATGATATGATTTTATTTATCTAAAGATGAGTGATTTTATACATATATGTTCGATATGAAGCACATACCTCTTGTTATTGATTTTACAAGAATAATTTTATACATGTATGTTCACATGTTGGTCATATCATTGGATATACATAAGGTTGTGCATGATTGAGTTATGATTTTACGATATGAAGCAATATATGCCATCTAAGCTCCATAATTACATGTTATTGATTCACATGGATGTTCTTTGGGTATGTATGTGTTGATTTGACAAGAAAAGGGGGTTTTGTATACTCCAAAGAACATGGACGTGAATTGGATAGAGTTTATATGGCATATGCAGCTTCTATTTTCTATATGATGCATTATTTGGGACAAGATATGCCACTTGAACTTGATATCTATGTAATAGAGACTAGTAAGCGATGTTCCTTGAATATATAGGCTTGGTTGTTTCCAATTGGATTTGTAAATGGGTTATGTATACGATAAGGAACATGGCTACATAATGAATGAAGTTTAAGTGGCATGTGTTGTTTTTAGTTGTCATAAAGAGCATATATGCATGTTGTGCATCACTATTGTGTCAACCGCACTCTTGAAGATTCTTCGGCAAGCTTGGATTCCTTTATGGCCTATCGAATGGGCGTGCATCTCTTATTATGATGCTGAAAGCTTAATTTTATATCTATCTCTATTTGGAGGCTACATGGAGGCTTATTTCTTATGGAAATTCATGGCAGCTTCAATTATATCTTGATATTGTCTTATCAGAAAGAATTGGTTGATTGGTCTATTGGAAATGATTGTGCTTGGTCGTGGATGACCAAGGGTGATGTGAATTTTGTATGAATATATGTTTTCATGGTGCTTGCCGGGATGGGAAAATAGGCAGGGCCCGGTGCCCTTGGGTTGAAAAGCCCTAAACCCCTGGGGGATATTGTTTGGCCGCCAATAAGCCACCGGTGAAAGACCCGGGAACCTTGGCATTGGCAACGCACCATGGATTCGATTCTTTTATAAGGAAGATGGACGGGATTGTGGTTCACTTCCTGGGTATGATGGTATTGGTATGCCTTTTTAAGCGACGGATTCTATATTGTGACGCCAGTTCGGATTCTTATTGAAGCAAACTATGATTAGATTATATGCTCTTGGAGCGAATGTATTTTATATGGTTATCATGGCTTGGTTTCTCATCAGGATGCATCGTCAAGATTCAGAATTGGGTTGACACAAAGGGAGGTAACCTGCATAAGCATGAGCATGCATCATCATGAGCTAGTTTTCTTTTGTGATGTTTTATCAATTATGTTTGGATTATACGATGAAAAGGTCTACTTGATTTACAGTAATAAATTAAGGAATGTTTTCCAAACTTTCCCTCCATATACTTTTCCCCCTACTGAGCGATATGCTCACCCCGTTTTTCTAAACTATACAGGTATTCAGGAGTCTAAAGAGAACAGGGGCGCGGAGGGACCGAGAACGAGTTAGTGGCTCTGATACAGATGTATTTTTGTTATGTACATGCTATCGCGGGAAGCCACGGCTAGCCCAGAGTGTAGTATACTATCATTAAATTACTCACTTGCTTTTAAAACTATTATATACTTGTTTATATGTTTGTATACAGTATTGTCATCTTCAGTATGATTGTGAAATGGTTGTTTGACATGTATGATAGTACTATTTGGATTTCTTTGTGCATTTTACATTATATATACCCATTTTAGTCATTCTAAGATGGGTTAGTAGCACTCCAGGTCTTAATTACGGGTGTTGTCCTGTAGATTAAGGCGGGGGTGTTACAGTACCCATATCTAATATAAGATATATATCTTGTATATACAATTTTTTTCCTTCCATAACTAGCTTGTTTCATAATTTGCTAATTACATTTTTGTTTATCTTTATTAGATTCATTGGGAAACGACAAATTTCTTTACAATACTTTAATTAAAGTTTACAAGTTTTACTGCAAACTTGAAATGAAATTTATACGTTTTACTGCAAAATTTGAAATAAAATTTACAAATTGCAAAAAAATTATGTCAAAATTTAGAAGTTCATTACAAGTTTTCAAAAAATATTGCAATGAAATTTCTAAATTTAACTGCAAAAATATGAATTGCAATCAAAATTACGAGTTTGACTACAAAAAATACGAATAGATGAAAAATGGTGTACTAAATTTTTTCATAATTTGTATTTCATATATTTTAAATATAAATTTACAAGTATTCTAAACAAAAATTTGTTTGTTATTCTTGGTAAGTTTTTTATAACTAAATAAGGGTGTATAGCTTATTGGATTTCAAAATTGAAAATAATGCTAACTAGGTATTTTTGTCCATATTAATTGATGCGCGCAAAATAGTGCAATTGTATACACTCAAGTGTAGGCGGTCAAGTTGTAGTATAGTATTTTGGAAGTCCGAGTGTCGAACCACAGGAAGGGGGCGAAAGCTTTGTATACCACGAGTTTATATAATAAAGTTTGATTGATTAAAAGTTGTATTGTGAATTATTTTGTGCAAATTTAAAATAAACTTTAGAATTATGAGATTGTTCTTGTATTCAAAGAAAGCAAATGCTTTGGGGGATCACTTGTTTTATAATAACCATGTTTTACGATTCCAATCCGGCTCATTTATTTATTTTAGTGTGATTTTTATTTGCTTGTCAAAAAGTAGCATAGATGTTGGCGGTAAAAGATTTCGAGGAAATACAACCAATCCAACACCACTAGGCCACCAAATGAGGAAAGACAAACATCACATTAAAAGAATAAATAATCAATTAAAAAGTTCTCAAATATAGGCACAAAGTGTATTTAAATGTTGTAGGTGACAAGGGAAAATAAAACCATACTTTACACTTAACCACAAGATGTGACCATATTTGAAATACACCTTTCCAATTTTATATGAATAGCATAGCCATTCATTTACAATGGTGGTTGTTGAATAATATATGCTTACTTGAGGTGCTTTGTTTGTATATTAATGATTCATAAAGTACTCATCATACATGGCATGAAGAGTCTTAGTATCATTGACATACTAAACTTGTCTATTAATTACCAAAGAATTCCATATACTTGGCATAAGGAAGCAAAGGAAATTTAAATGGAAGTTCCATAATCTTTATGGTGTTTTAAACCATCAAAGATTACGGATTATAATCAATAGATAACAAGCATAATTATTTAATAACACTAGGCATGAAGCTTAAGAAATTTGGAACCTAAACCATGTTTATCTTTACAAAAAATTCACCCCCTAGCCTAAGCTAGGTGATTTACCCCTCCATGGATGATAAAAGTATGTTAAAGATGGAGTAGAATCAAAAGAACACTTTTATTAATATAAATGAAATGAGTCTATTACAAGTGAATGGAAAAAACAAGAAGAATAGATCACTATATTTCTCTCTATTGATTTTCTCTCAATTACAAGAAATTAATCTACAAACTAGAAGTTGTTTTTTTCTATGTTTGGCCCTTGCTCTCTATTTATAGATGTACATGGTGGGAGTAGGTGGAAGGCAAGTGGACAAGTTGTTGTTGATGCATTGAATTTAGGTGGGAAAGCTTCAACAAGTGGGAAAAAAAGTCTGCAGGTGGCTGGGATCGGTCCTAGAATACCTGGGATCGGTCTTGGCTCATGGGCAAGGTCTAGGATCGGTCCTAGAATGCTGGGATTGGTCCCAGAAGCTTACTGCCTCCAATAACTTATTCTAGGATCAGTCCTGTAATACCTGGGATCGGTCCCAGGTCCTGAGCCAGCTTTGATTCTTTCTTCTTTCTTCAAAACTTGATCAATTATTTTCCAACTCTAAATCATCTTTTTCATCAATCTTTTTTAGGACGTTTTTTATCATTCTTCACACATTAATCCTTTATACACATTTTAAGCTTCCAAAATTGTATTAGTAACCTTTGCTATTGAAATAAAAAGTGGTAATTTGGAGTTTATTTAATGTGTTTGGCCATATAAGTGTACTATAATGTGCATGCATAGGCTTATACGAGTGCATTATAATGCACTTGTCCCACCCCCCTAACTTACTACTTGCTAGTCTCTTAGCAAGTCTATGCAATATACCTACAAAAAGGATGCATTTGGCTATATGCCTCGTACCACTTAAACCTCAAAGTTCCCAAAGAGGACGAGTGGCCCTCTCGTGAAGGTTTTCAGAGATGATACCTACAAACATTCAAATCATGATATCGCCTAATATTCATGCTTAGTTTCAATTCTTTTGTGCAAGTCGTGATTTACCATTTCAAACACCTCTTTAGAATATGTAGCAAACGAACAAAATCTCAAAGCATCTATATGAATTTAGACAAGAGTTCCAAATGTGTCTTTCTTATGTGTGGAGTTTTTGATTTAAAAGAACTTCTTAACCCATCAAGAATGAGTTTTGATTATCCTTTTTGAAAGAAGAAAACTTTTCAAATAAGGGCATGCTTTTACTTACAAAATATATTAGCTCATTTTTCTTTCTTCCTTGGATTTTCAATGAGAAAATAGAGGCTCTTTCACGCATAATGAATAGGTAGCCTTTTCCTTATATTTTCTTCTTTTTCTTTTGTACGCATATGAAGCTATTTTTTTAACAAGGTGGCTTTACTCTAATTCATAAGGCAGCTTTTTCCATTTATTTGACGTGCAAAAATTGGGCTATGTAATTACCGAGTGGAGCATTAAGTTAAGTTTAGGTAAAAAGCCCTTTTTTCCAAGTGTTTTATCTTTTTAATTTCTTTTCAAAGAAAAGATAGGGCTTGCCTCTTTACTTTTGAAAACAAGTTTCCTAGGATAAAAACAACTCAATTGAATTAGCAAAAGCTCAATTTTAAAGCAAATGTGCATGTTCGGTGTAAGGGACACTTTTGTGGAACTCAAGCCTAATTAGAGATAGATATTGAGAGATGAAGCTTGAATGCCTATCCTAATCAAAAGTTATTGCGCCAAGATCAAGAATTGAGCATGAATTGAAATTTGGAAATTCTAAGCATGGAGATTAAACTATATCATGATTTAAAAAATAATTTGGGGCCTAAACATGGAAATTAAACAAAATAAAAAAATTGAAATGAAAAATTACATTTCCTTACCCCCCCCCCCCCCAACTTTAAGTAAGCATTGTCCCTAATGCTTTTAAGCAATGAATCTTGGAGAGGTCTTTTCCATGGATAGAGCAAGATATATAAATAGAAAAATAACACACATATATACAAACTAAAAGCAAAGTTGGATTAAAAATTGGAGTCTTTCATAACCATCACCTACAAAAAGAGAAATTATAAATCGCATCACATTGGTGGAGGTGGAGGGTGGAAATGTGCATCCCATGACTGGAAGCGAGTGTCCCAAGCTTGAAAACGAGCCATTATATCAGCGTATTGCTCCTCACTTCTCCATGCCCGAGTTTCTTCTTGCCTAGCCAAAGCCTCGTATCGCTCATTACTCTTTTGGCAGAAATCTTCCATTCTCTTCCATAGCCATCGGGTCGTCGTCTCCTTCTCTGCCAACTCTAGCTTCACCGGCCCTCAAATGTAATTGTGCTTGCGAACGCCTCAAAGTTGAATCATTCACAATCCCCAACTGTTTGATAATTTGATCCCCCTCCCGAGGAACAACTCCATGGCGTAAGCAAAGACGGGTGATGATGACACCCAATTTGATTGATTCTTTGCTATCAATCTTAGAGGCAGCCCGTTCAATAATTTTCATAAAGAACCTTATCAAACATATCTCCATATCAAGAGCAATGGTAAACACAAGCAACGCCTCATCAATATAAAGATGGTTCTTATGAGTGGTTAGGTAAATACTATTGCTCACCACTATCCACAATTTGTAGATAGTGGGAAGTAATTTAGTGGCATGAATTTTAAATTTATTCGTATACATTGAAGTACCGGTGAGGGCTTCATAAACTTGGGCATGTTCGGGCGGAGGGTTTTGTGTTGAATATGGCAATGTATAATTATTTAAAATCAGAATATGAAGGAGATTGCTCAAAACTTAAGGAGTGACATTGATTGATATACCTCGGACATAGGCATTGTAATTGTAATATCCTCGGGTAATGAGTGAAGCCGTGAATTCCCAACAAATACTCGTATTACACTCGCTAATGTTTTGTTTAAAGAAGTCTATCCAACCCTCTCGGTGTTCAAATGTAGGGAGGTATGCAAAGTTGTCAAACGATTCTACCCTTGCAACTCTCTCGACTATCACGGTGCGTTAAGCAAACCAATCTTCATACCATTGCATTTTAACTTGGCTACAGAACCCTTCATAATTTTTACGGTCGTGAATTGCAATTTCAGTGGGCTTTTTGGTGTTTTTCTTCCTTTGAGAAGATGATGAGGCCATTGAAATTTTATTTGATGAAGAGAAATGGGGAATTTTGGATTTTGGATTTTAGAGAAAATCCCCAAAAGCTAAGGCTTTTGATTTTCGAATTTGGAGATGAGTATTGGGCAAAATGGAGGTTGATATGGGTGGTATGATGATGTTTGGTGAGGAAATGAGATGAAATTAAAGGTATTGTGGTGATAGAAGATGATTTGAGGGGTGAATTGGATTTTCAGATTCTAGGGTTTTAGAGTGAGAATATGGAGATTGGATGGATTAAATGGGTTTATGGTGTGTGATGATGAAGGAGAGATGGTGTGTGAAGGATTAGAGGTGCGAAAATGGTGATTAATAATGGTGGGTTAGGGTTTTGGGTGGTGGAAGAAGTAACGGGTGTGTAAGGGGAGAGAGGGGGGTCGAAGGTGGAAATCCCATAACTGCTCTGTTTTCAATTTCAAAAGCTGGGACTGGTCCTAAAAACTTTCTGCCTGGCACAAAACCCTCTGGGACCGATCTTTGACTATCTGGGATCAGTTTAAGACCTTTTTTTATTTTTAGAATCAAAAGAACAAAAATCCTTAAATAATTTTTGTACATTATTTACATATGACAACCTATGTTTTTACACATAGGTTGGTTCCTTTAGAAGGACGGACTCTTCCAAAGTCGGGATCTCCAAAAATTGCTTTAATCTTTGGCCATTGATTTTAAATTCAAAGTCATTTTTGGGATCCTCCACCATCATGGCTCCGTATAGATAAACGTGTTTAACAATAAACGGGCCGATCCATCTTGATTTTAACTTTTTCGAGAAGAGATGTAAACAAGAATCATAAACAAGGACTTTTTGGCCAATTTGAAAATCTTTTCTCACAATATTTTTGTCATGAAATTTTTTTGCTCGGTCCTTGCTTATTTTTGCATATTCATATGCATCTCTTCTTAACTCAATTTCCTCAATTTGGAGTTTTCGGATTTCATCCGCTTTTTTGAAATCAAAATTTAATTTCTTAATTTCCCAAAAAGATTTATGTTCTAACTTTACGGGCAAGTGGCAAGATTTTTCAAATACCAAACGATAGGGAGACATATTGAGATTGGTTTTAAAAGCCATCAGGTATGCCCAAAGCGCATCATTTAAGCACAAAGGCCAATCTTTGCATTTTGGATTTACCGTTTTTTTCCAAAATTTGTTTAATTTCCCTATTTGCAAGTCCTGCTTGCCCCGTTTGTTTGGGGGATGATAAGCGAGGGATACCTTGTAGGTCACACCATACTTACGCATGATTTTTTCAAAAAATCAGTTACAAAAATGTGTACCACCATCGCTTATATTGCTTATAGAATTCCAAACCTTGCAAATATGTTTTCTTTTCAAAAGTGAACCCCCACATTGTGGTCATTTGTTTTGCAAGATTTGGGTTCCACCCATTTAGAAACATAATCTACAGCAACTAAAATATGAAGATTACCAAACGAGGGTGGGAAAGGTCCCATGAAATCGATGCCCCAACAATCGAAGACTTCAAGAATTTAGATAGGATTGAGTGGCATCATGCTTCATCTTGTGATTCCTCCGAGCATTTGGCATCTCGAACATGCTTTTTGCAGTAGTGATGCGTGTCCTTGAACATGGTTGGCCAATAAAGGCCGCATTGCAGAATTTTTGCCACGGTCTTTTTTGAAGAGAAGTGGCCACCACAAGCTTCTGTGTGGCAAAAAGTGAGCACGCTTTCAACTTCTTCATCCGGAATGCATCGTCGGATGATTTGATCCGAGCAATATTTGAAAAGATACGGATCATCCCAATAGAAATGCTTAGCTTCATTGACGAATCGCATCTTGTCTTGTGAGCTCCACGATTTTAGCATCTCTCCGATGACAATGAAATTGACAATATCGGCGTACCATGGAGAAGATGTGATACGACTCACGGTGATATCGCTCGAAACCCGCAAACACAACGAATTGGTTGTGCGAACCTCGACACAGATACACACAAAAACCGTAGCAAATTAATGACCCGGACCGTTTCTACAATCAAATTCTGGTGGAAAACGAAAACGCCACAATCGGGTGCGGAATACCGATTGATAAGTCGGATGAACGCCACAGGCAAACTGATAAGTTCAAATAGTTCGTGAAGAACCAAAGAGGATTAAGTCACTCAATATTATTATGAATAAAGTCTTAGCTAATAAAATAAAACAATGAACCCCCTTTAAATAGGGTGTAAAAAAAATACTAATCCAAATAGAATAAGGAAAATACTAATCTAAACACAATAAGGAAACTATTAATCTAAATCCTAATTGAGTAAGGAAAACATTCCTAATTGAATAATGAAAATAATAAATAATTTTTATAATTAAAATTACTTAAAATAAAGCTTCCAATTTATTGTAATGGGCCTCCACGAGTTGATTTGAGCCCATGTATCCTTGTTCGCATCAAGATGTCACCGAGAACAAGTGCTCATCTGGAAATGAGTCTTTAATTGGGCTTTCGTCGATGGGATCATTGAACATGAGCCTTGACAAGTGATCGGCCACCACATTTTTTACTCATTTCTTGTCTTTGATCATGATGTTGAATTCTTGAAGTAGAAGAATCCAACTCAAGAGTCACGGCTTAGCATCTTTCTTTATGAACAAGTATTTGAGAGCCGCATGGTCCGTGAAGATTAAAATTGGTGAGCCGATGAGATAGGATCGGAACTTGTCGAGAGCAAACACAATTGCAAGGAGCTCCTTCTTGGTAGTGCTGTAATTCATTTGAGCCTCATTGAGAGTTCAACTAGCAAAATAAATCACACCCATCTTCTTGTCCTTCCTTTGGCTGAGAACCGCACTAATTGCATAGTCACTTGCGTCACATATAAGTTCAAATGGAAGATTCCAATCCGGACTTTGCATAATGGGGGCGGTGGTGAGCAATTGTTTGAATTTGTTGAAGGCTTCATCACATTGATCGGTCCACTCGAACAGGGCATCTTTGAGGAGAAGATTACACATTGGTTTAGCGATTAAGCTAAAATTTTGTATAAATCTTCGATAGAATCCGGCGTGGCCTAAAAATGAATGGACATCTTTGACCGTTTTTGGAGTTAGCAATTTGGCAATGAGATCCACCTTAGCTTTGTCGACTTCGATTCCTTTTTTGGACACGACATGGCCCAACACAATCCCTTTTGTCACCATAAAATGACATTTTTCTCAATTGAGAACAAGCCTCTTTTCTATACATTGTTCTAGAACTTGCTCAAGATTTAACAACAATTATCGAATGACCTACCGTAAACGGTGAAGTCATCCATAAACACTTCTAAAGTTCTTTCTACGAGATCGCTAAAAATGCTTAGCATGCATCTTTGAAAAGTAGCGGGGGCATTACACAATCCAAATGGCATCCTTCGATATGCGAATGTGCCAAATGGACATGTAAAGGTTGTTTTTTCATTATCATCCAAATCGATTTTAATTTAATTGTACCCTGAAAATTCATCCAAGAAACAATAAAATTCATGTCCCTCCACTCTTTCTAGCATTTGATCTAAGAAAGGAAGTGAAAAATGATCTTTACGTGTTACAGCATTTAGCTTACGGTAATCAATGCATATACACGACTCGGAAGTGACTCTTTGTAGGATTAATTCATTTTTCTCATTTTTAACCACCGTAAGCCTGGATTTTTTAGGCATGAGTTGGGTAGGACTTACCCATTTACTTTTCAAAATTGGATAAATTGTTTTTGCATCAAGCAATTTCAACATCTCAATTCTTACAACTTCTTGCATATGCGGATTTAAATGGCGTTGAAATTATCTTGATGGTTTAGCCTCATCTTCTAAATAAATTTTATGAGTACAAATTAAGGGACTAATTCCATGAAGATCGGCTAAACTCCAACCAAGGGCTTTTTTATACTTACCAACTTTTCCTCTTGTTCGGTTGAAAGTTCGGAAGAAATTACCACTAGAATAGTTCCGGAAGTACCTAGAAAAGCATACTTCAAGTTGCTTGGCAAAGGCTTCAAATCCATTCTTCCTTCGATTGATGCGGATGGTTCGGATTCACCTTCCTTCTTCAAAATCTATTTTCATCTAAAGAAAACACTTGCTTGTAATTATCGGGTTCCTCAGGAGTGGTTAGAATGTCTCCCAATGGATCCGATTCAAAAGAAAACTCAAAGTGCTCTTCAACCAATGACTCTATCATGTTAACGTGTTCATTTTCGTCTTTAAAATCACATGCTTTCTTGCTTAGTGAAAACACATTTAGCTCAAGAGTCATATTTCCAAATGTTAATTTAACAATACCATTTTTACAATTGATTATCATATTGGATGTTACAAGAAATGGTCTTCCTAAAATAACAGGAATTTGATTAGCGGAGTTTATGACAGGTTGTGTATCAATGACTATAAAATCAACGGGGAAGAAGAACTTGTCTACTTACACAAGTCCATCTTCCACAATCCCTCGTGGAACTTTAATGGACCTATCCGCTAATTGAATGGTGACTTTTGTAGGCTTCAACTCTTCCAAACCCAATTGTTCATAAACTGAAAATGGAAGAACATTCACACTTGCTCCTAAATCAAGTAAAGCTTTCTTTATTCAATAATTTCCTATCATACATGAAATCGTTGGACAACCGGGGTCCTTGTATTTAGGAATTCTTGTATTTTGCAAAATTGAGCTTACTTGTTCGGTCATAAAAGCTTTATTTTTGACATTCAACCTTCTTTTTGTGGTATACATATCTTTCAAAAAGAATTCGTAAGAAGGAATTTGTTTGACCGTATCAAGTAGTGGAATGTTGATTTTTACTTGTTTGAAAACTTCTAAAATTTCAGCATTTTGATTTGGTTTTGAAGATTGTTGTAGCCTTTGAGGAAAAGGAATCTTCACACTTTCTTTGATTTTTTCGATGTTTTCATTTCCTATTACTTCCTCCTCATTCTTTTCACTCTCTTTTTCTATCACCTCGGTTTCTTTTGATTGAACTACCTCCTTTGGCTTTTAGGCCTTAGGGTGAATAGTTTTATCGACAAATTTTCCACCTCAAAGAGTGGTGATAGATTTCACATGCTCTAATTGATAAACGCATAATATTGTCATGTATAAGCTCTTTAGGGAGTCGCTTGACGCGTTTGTCGCTTTTATTCTGCCTAATTATCCACTTATCTCGAGATTAGTGCCTTAGCGAGTTTTGTATCTAACGTGGCCCAAGTTGGTGTGCATTTCGTAGTATTCCATGTGTTTGTAGGATTGGGATACAATGGCATTACATAAATTGATCAAGTGTTAGCCAAAAGCTCACAAGAATGCTGATTTGAAGAAATCCCAGAACCATGATCAATCATGGTGCAAAAATCTCAACTCCAAAACACTCCATGATCGATCATGGTATTAGCATGATTGATCATGCCTTCGGGCAACTTCCTCCTTTCACACCCAAAATGGGCTATTTTAGTGGTTCAAGTTATTTTAGATATTTAGTTAGATATTTTGCAACCTTTTAATATATATTATTTTTCTTAGCTTCTAAGCTAAGATATCTTCATCTTTGTACAAGTTCTAGAGAGAAGGGAGAGGTAAAGCCTTGTAATTTTCTTCTTTCCTCTTGTAAGTTACTTTGATTTTAATAAATGAATGCTTCTTTTATAATTCTTGCTTCGAGTATTATGGAGTAGTCCTTTGCTAAGGTTACGGAGGTGAATCGCGATATAATATTTGGTGATTAATGGCTCAATCCATGTTTAAAGTTTGAGAAATATTTGTAAATCCTTTTCTTCTTCATTTCCTCCATTCTTTCTAGCTTTCTAGGTATTTCCATATTCAATTAAGACCTTATATGCCTGGTATATTTAGTGCTTGGTTGTTTATGAACATACAACATATTTATATGGTTCTAGAAAGCTTGTAGTCTCTTTTTCCCATTCATGGAGTTTTAGTCCTTTTTGTAGAAATTATAAACAGATCATAAAACTCCATAGATGGATTATTAAATTTGTTTAGTTTATCCTTGATTCATTTATTGATATATTGAGTGCTTCTTACACTTTATGTGATTCTTAGACTCTTTATTTTCTACCATAAGTGATACATGATGAGTTGACAAATTTATCCCATAAACTTCATTCCGTTTCATTGTTAGGATTCACTTTCTAATTTTCATTCTTTAAACCATGAGATTGCATACACTTGCTTCATGTTAAATCTTTTTATGATGAGTTTGTCATATCTATCTCGGATTAGCTTCATCGGGAATGGGTTGCCTTGCTTCACACCCGTAGCTAAGAGGTAGGAATGATAAACTCGTCTTTGGTGGAATGTTGATTGGCTCTTTCTTGATATAGTTTCAATCCGGGAATGAGTCGCCTAGCGTCGCACCCTTTGCTATTGAGAGATACACCAACATTCTCCATATCTCGAGAAACCTTGTGTTGAAATCTTCGTATGAGCTAGTGGTCACCGTCTCTTAAATCGTAACTAATCTCCACTTACCTTAGTGCTTTCTTATTAATTTTCACAACCATTTTACAATTTCGTTGTTTCACAACAATTTCAACTTACAAAACCAGAAAAACCATTTAATCCGTAATCCATTCCATTCCTTTTCACTTATCCCTGTGGTTCGACACTCGGACTTCCGAGACTATACTATAACTTGGCGTGCCTGCACTTGGGCTACCATAACGCGATATTATCCGCGCGTCAAGTTTTTGGCGCCGTTGCCGGGGACTAAGGCAAAAGGCGGATTCCGAGTTTTGTATAAACCCAATCTTTGTAAGTATTTCTCTATTAAATTAATTTATTTTTCTCTCTTATTCTTATTTGACTTTGTAGAGTCCCAAGGAGCCACTTGAACAAGTTTTCCTAAGCCTACGCAAGGGTGATTGTTCGTGGATATTCGAATTAGCCCTCCCACATCTCCAAGAATGGCAAACCAAGGAAGAGTGGCGGATCACGAGAGCGATAATAAAGGGGAAGGTGCCAACAATGATCCTCCAGTTAGGACAATGAGGGACTACCTTCAACTGCCTCGGGCAACTTCGAACTCATGCATCGTACTTCCCACCGGACAGGCCGGTGCGTTCTCTTTCAAGCCAGGTATGCTTCAGCATATCCCATCTTTTCATGGTATGGAGTCTGAAAATCCATACATGCATTTGAAAGACTTTGAAGAAGTCTGCTCCACATTTCGTGAGGCAAATATAGACGAGGATGTCATGCGATTAAAACTCTTTCCTTTCTCCCTAAAAGACAAAGGAAAGATTTGGCTAAATGCTCAAAGACCGCAATCAATTCGGTCTTGGCAAGAGCTTCAAGCGGAATTTCTAAAAAAATTCTTTCCCGTTCATAGGACCAACGCTTTAAGAAGGGCGATATCAAATTTTTCGCCAAAAGAAAATGAAAGTTTTTATAAGTGTTGGGAAAGATACAAGGAACTTCTAAACGCATGCCCTCACCATGGTCACGAAACGTGGAGCCTTGTTAGTTTTTTATATGAATCTCTCACCCCTGATATGCGTACATTTGTTGAAACCATGTGTAATGGTCAATTCTTGAGTAAGAATCCCGATGAGGCTTTGTTATATTTTGATGAATTGGCAGAAGGTGCCCAAAATTGGAACACCTATACTGAGGAACCCAAAGCCAAAACTCAAGGAAGGGGTGGGTTGTACCAAGTATCCAATGAGGATGACATGGGTGCGAGATTGTTCCAATTGTCTAAAAAAGTAGAGGCAATGGAAGCAAGTAAGCTTAAGGAGGTCAACGTAGTATCCTCGAGTCAGTTGTGTGTCATTTGCGAAAATTCGGGACACACTACCGAGGATTGCCCTACCATTCCCGCTTTTCGGGAAGTCCTCAAAAATCCCGCCAAAGTCAATGCTTTGAACCAGTACAACCAAAACCGAAACCAAAACGACCCTTATTCTCAAAGGTACAATGAGGGATGGAAGAATCACCCCAATTTCAATTGGGGAGGAAATCAAGGTCAGCACAACCAATATCACCAAAACCAAAGGCAACAACAACCTCAAAACTCTTTTGTTCCACCTCAGAATCAAAATCCCAACCAAAACTTGGAAGCTTTGTTGAGATCATTTGTGGACAAAACGGATCGTGATGTGGGTGAGTTAAAAACTCAAATGTCTAAACTCACCACCGCCCTAGCTACCCAAGAGAAGGGAAAATTTCCCTCTCAACCTTTAGTTAATCCTAGAGGCCAAGTTCAAGTCATAGAGGGAGGGGAGTCTAGCACCAAGTTAGAAGAACTTAAATCTATCACAATCCTAAGGAGTGGGAAGGAGGTAGACAAAACTATTGTTCCTAAAACCCCCAGGGTAGAGGACATAGTTGAGCCTATGAGAGTTGAGAAGGATGTGAGTGAAGAAAAGAAAAGAGAGGAAGAGAAACAAGGAAAGGAAGATCTCGAAAAATCAAAAATGGAATCAAGGTCCCATTTCCGGAGAGATTAAGCCAACCATCCAAATTTAATACCGAGATTTTGGACGTTTTTAGACAAGTAAAAATCAACATTCCATTGCTTGACGCGGTCAAGCAAATACCTTCGTATGCTAAGTTCCTCAAGGACTTATGTACTACCAAACGGAGGCTGAATGTCAAGAAGAATGCCTTCATGGCGGAGCAAGTGAGCTCCATAATGCAAGGCACGAGGGCCCCCAAGTTCAAAGACCCCGATTGTCCCACAATTTCATGTTTCATAGGAAATTGTAGGATCAAAAATACGTTGTTAGATTTGGGAGCAAGTGTGAATGTGCTCCCATATTCAGTATATCAACAATTGGGGTTGGGTGAGTTGAAACCCACGAGGGTTACAATCCAATTAGTGGACCGATCTGTTAAAATCCCAAGAGGGATAGTCGAGGATGTACTTGTCCAAGTAGACAAATTTTATTTTCCGGTTGATTTCATCATCCTCGACATGCAACCAGTGTCGAATCCCGCTAACGAGATTCCGGTTATCCTCGGACGACCATTTCTTGCCACTTCTAATGCTATAATAAATTGCAAGAACGGAATCGTGAAGTTAACATTTGGAAACATGACTGTAGAGCTAAACGTGTTCTCTTTGAGTAATAAAAAAGATGACGATGATGAAGAGGAAAGCGAACACGTGAACATGATAGAGTCATGTATCCAAGACCACTTTGTGGCAAACTTCGAATCGGGCTCAACGGAAGGTTATCTAACCACTTCTGATGAACCCGAGGATTGTATGCAAGTGTTTTCCTTGTGTGACAAACAGGTTGAATGCTTGGAGAAAGAGAAAAACGCATCATCGTCCACCAAAAATCTTGAAGGACAAATGGATCTCAAGCTATTGCCTAGCAATTTGAAGTATGCCTTCTTAGGAGCTTCAGACACTTACCCCGTCATCATTTCGTCCGATCTCTCGGACGACCAAGAGGTAAGGTTGGTTAATTTGCTTGGTAAATACAAAAAGGCTTTTGGTTGGACTCTTGTCGACTTCCAAGGAATAAGCCCATTGATTTGTACACATAAAATTCACTTGGAGGATGGGGCGAAAACATCAAGGCAATTTCAACGCCGGTTGAATCCTAACATGCAAGAAGTGGTTAGGAACGAGGTGTTGAAATTGTTAGATGCAAAGATCATCTATCCAATCTCGGATAGTAAATGGGTTAGTCCAACTTAAGTGGTACCGAAAAAATCGGGTCTTACGGTAGTTAAGAACGAATCAAACGAGTTGATTCCACAAAGAGTCACCACCGGGTGGCGAATGTTTATTGACTACCGTAAACTCAATGAGGCAACTCGTAAAGATCGTTTCCCCCTCCCCTTTTTAGATCAAACTCTAGAAAGGGTAGCGGGCCATGAATATTACTCGTTCCTCGATGGTTTTTCTGGGTACAATCAAATTGAGATCGACCTAGATGATCAAGAAAAGACCACCTTTACATGCCCTTTTGGTACCTTCACTTATCGAAGAATGCCCTTTAGTCTGTGTAACGCACCGGCCACTTTCCAACGGTGTATGCTAAGTATTTTTAGCGATATGGTGGAAAGGACTTTGGAAGTTTTTATGGATGACTTTACCGTCTATGGTAAGTCATTCGACAATTGCTTGACTAACCTGGAACAGGTTTTGGAAAGATGTGTGGAAAAACAATTGGTGTTGAATTGGGAGAAGTGCCATTTTATGGTTACCAAGGGGATCGTTTTGGGACACATCATTTCGTCAGAAGGAATTGAAGTGGACAAAGCGAAAATCGAATTAATAGCCAAACTGCCGACACCCAAGAATATCAAAGATGTCCGATCATTTTTGGGACATGCTGGGTTTTATCGGAGGTTCATCAAGAACTTCAGTTCCATTTCCAAGCCGATGTGCAATCTATTGCTCAAGGACGCACCGTTTGAGTGGGATGCCAAGTGCGAGGAACCCTTCGTCTCTCTAAAGCATATACTCACCACTGCACCAATTATGCAAACACCGAACTGGAGCTTGCCATTCGAGCTCATGTGTGACGCAAGTGACTATGCAGTGGGAGCGGTTCTTGGTCAACGGAAAGACAAGAAACCGGGTGTAATATACTATGCAAGTAGGACTTTGAATGATGCACAGATGAATTACACCACAACAGAGAAAGAGCTTCTGGCAATTGTTTTCGCCTTAGACAAGTTTCGATCCTATTTGAGAGGGTCGCCCATTGTTATTTTCACGGATCATGCGGCATTGAAGTACCTGTTCACGAAGAAGGATGCCAAGCCGCGGCTTTTGAGGTGGATACTCCTGTTACAAGAATTCCATTTGAGCATCAAGGACAAAAAGGGAGTCAAGAACGTGGTGGCCGATCATCTGTCTCGACTCACTTTTACGATCAACATTGAAGAAGGCCCGATCCAAGATTTATTTCCAGACGAGCAGTTGTTAGCAATCTCGACACTCCCATGGTATGCAGACATTGTAAATTATCTTGTGACCAACAAGATACCCAAGTCATGGGGCGCACAGGACAGAAAAAGATTCTTGAGCGAAGTGAGGCGATTCTACTGGGATGAACCATACCTGTTTAAATACTGTGCGGATCAAATAATCCGACGGTGCATTCCAAATGAAGAAGTGGAGAGAGTTCTGTCCTTCTGCCATTCTGAAGCTTGCGGAGGACACTTCTCTGCAAAGAAGACTACTGCTAAGATTTTGCAAAGCGGATTGTACTGGCCGTCGCTTTTTAAGGACGCACAACGCTTTTTCAAGACATGCCAGCGATGCCAAATGCTTGGAGGCATCTCCAAGAGGAATATGATGCCACTCAACCCAATCCTGATGATTGAAATCTTTGATTGCTGGGGCATCGATTTTATGGGACCATTCCCATCCTCCTACGGTAATCTTTACATTTTAGTTGCCGTAGATTATGTTTCAAAATGGGTGGAAGCCCAAGCGTGCAAGAAAAATGATCACAAAGTGGTGATCCGATTTCTGAAAGAACACATTCTTGCACGTTTTGGCACCCCCAAGGCAATAATAAGCGATGGCGGTACCCACTTTTGCAACAGACCATTTCAATCATTAATGCAAAAGTACGGTGTAAACCACAAAGTATCGCTCGCTTATCACCCACAAACTAACGGTCAAGCCGAGTTAGCAAATAGGGAAATCAAACAGATTCTAGAGAAAACGGTAAATCCGAACCACAAGGATTGGTCGTTAAGACTGACCGATGCACTTTGGGCTTACCGTATTGCGTATAAAACAACTCTATATATGTCTCCGTATCGCATTGTGTATGGAAAACCATGTCATTTGCCAGTAGAAGTGGAACACAAATCATATTGGGCAACTAAGATGGTTAATTGTGATTTCGAGAAAGCCGGGCTTGACCGTAAGTTGCAAATAAATGAAATCGAGGAATTGAGAAGAGATGCATATGATAATGCGAAGATAAGCAAGGAACGTGCCAAAATCTTTCATGATAAATCCATTTTAAGGAAAGAATTCAAACTTGGGCACAAAGTTCTTGTTTATGATACTCGTCTTCATCTCTTCCCGGGAAAGTTGAAGTCTCGTTGGACCGGCCCCTACATTGTCCGTCATGTATTCCCTTTTGGGGCTATGAAAATTGAGGATCCCAAAACCGGATTTATGTTTAAAGTGAACGGACAACGCCTTAAGCCGTTTTTGGAATTCCCACCTCGAGAGGAGTCCACCCCTCTCGAAGACCCGACTTATGCCTAAAAGGAATGGGTCGATTTTGTAAATAATGTTTTTTGTTAGTATTTTTGAGTTTCAGGAATTGTCATCGGAGATTCGGGTGTCGTTGGGAATGAATAGATCAAGTTGAGGGGAGCCAGGAGGTGTGGCAGTGCATAGAAGAACAAGAAAAATTTTCTGGTAGATTGGTCCATGATCGATCATGCCCTAACCATGATCGATCATGGTTGAAATTTTTCTCAGGATTGAAAGGCATGATCGATCATGGTAATAGCATGATCGATCATGGAAGACAAGGAGTTGGGCAGTCGGCAGCATGATCGATCATGGTCATACCATGATCGATCATTGTACAAAATTTCAGTTTGGCAGAATAACCCATGATCGATCATGGTCCCGAATTAAAACGGGGGAACCGTTCTAAAACCCCCATTTCTCTCCTCCCTCAACCCAAATCCTCTCCAATCTCTAACCCTTTCTCCCCCATTCTTCCCAAAACCTCCCCAAACACCATTTCCATCCTTCCCCATCTAGAATCACGCATCAAATCCTCCAATTTCAAGCCCCATTGCCATACCCATCTCAAAACCCACTTTTCCCTCTCTTCACATAGATTTCGAGCCCTAACTCCTTAAATCCTTAAATCTCTCATCTATACCTTCTCTAAAGCATCACAATACTCCTCTATGGCTTCCTCTAACCCTCCCACTAAGCCGGTTGACATTCAAGCCGCAAGGGGTGGTTATCGTGGATTTCGAAGCCGCCAAGAATTCGAATGGTGGAATTACGCCTTCAAGACGAGGACGGTAGTGATCGAGAGGCCAGTCTACATCGGTACACTAGACGATTTCCCCCAACGAACAATGTTTGAGCGAAATCCGGAATGGATTAACTACTTGCGGGAACAAGGGAATTCATGAGAGAGCAGTTCGAACAGATGACTGCCATGATGCAAATCGGGTTCGCGAGCATAAATGAGAGGGTTGAGATAATGGTGCTGCGGCAAGATCGATTGGAGGCAGATATTGCAGCTCAGGTCGAGGCACGAGTTGCAGAACAGATGGCGACGCAGTAAGAGTTCATACGCTAGCAGTTCGAGGCGTTGTATGGTCGATTTCCCCCACCCCCACCTCCTGATATGCAATGATGATGTGATAGCCTGAAAACTCTTTAATTAACTATATTTATGCTAAGTTTTACTTTATTTCTTTTTGGGTTGTATTAGAATTTAAACTTGATGTTAACTTTAGAACTTGGTTTTAATGGTTGAATGTTATGGTTTTTGCTTTTGAATTCTAATTCTAACCCATTTTGTGTATAGTTGTTGTTTGTCTCTTATTTTTGTATCATGGAAAGCAAAGCCAAAGTAGCGCCCGTGCATTTTCTTGTTCTCTTTCCATTGAGGACAATGTATGTTTCAAGTTGAGGGGGGTACGCTATTTATGTCTATTTATGTTGTGATTTTTTGTTTTGGCTTGGTACTGTCTATTTTCATGAGTAGAAGAGATGTGTTTTAAATTATTTTTTTGAGAAGTTTGAAAAGTGATGATTGATTGATATTTTGTGCAATGAAGACTATTGTTTCATTAGCTTGTGGCATGAATTCGTTGATGCGGATAGGAATTTGAATGATAATCTAAATTGCCTTGCTCCACTTAGTCTCATATCCCGACATATTAGCCTGTTCCACATACTAGATTGATTTGGTTGTTCCCAATTCGGTTGTAACACCTAGATTGATGATCATTAAGAGAAGAGGAATTTTTGTCCAAAAATGATGGAAGCTCTTTCGAAAAGATCCTCCAATGAGAGGACAAAAGCATAGCACTTTGATAACTTGGATGACTTTTATCCTAATATTGACTTAAAGTTTCACTTGACTAAATCTTAAGTCTCTTTGTCTAATATTATGGATGGGTATAGGTTACCATATGGGAAAGGGTGAATAGCTTCCTTCAAGCTCCAATGAATGAGCAAGTTATGTTAATTTCTTAAGTGAGACCGCTACCCCCCATAGAGATGAAAACCGCCCTGATCTAATTTAGCGAAAATTTCCAAGAAAAGATAAAGAAAGTGCCTAGAATCGACAAATCTTTGAGCTTTCGTTTTTGAAAAAGTTCTCTCTTCCTTCTCGAATGATTATGACTCTTTGTGTTTATATTGAATTGCTTGAATCGAAATCTAGTATGTGAGCATTGGAGAATATGGGATTGTGTTCTAAAAGAGATAGGTGAATTAGATGATCATTCAAAAATCCATCGTTCTGGAAAATCGATAGTAATGCCTCTTGCTTTGCAAATTGAAACTTGAATCTTCATTCTCTCATAATTCATCATGATCAAACTTCTAATGTTTGTAGGTATCATTTCTGAAAAACTTCACGAGATGCAACTCGTCTTCTTTGGGAACTTAGAAGTTAACATATTTTTGTATAAGCATATTAGTTTTTGTAATTATATACTTTTTGTCTTGCTAAGGGACTAGCAAGAGATAAGTTGAGGGGAGTTGATAAACGCATAATATTGTCATGTGTAAGCTCTTTAGGGAGTCGCTTGACGCGTTTGTCGCTTTTATTCTGTCTAATTATCCACTTATCTCGAGATTAGTGCCTTAGCGAGTTTTATATCTAACGTGGCCCAAGTTGGTGTGCATTTCGTAGTATTCCATGTGTTTGTAGGATTGGGATACAATGGCATTACATAAATTGATCAAGTGTTAGCCAAAAGCTCACAAGAATGCTGATTTGAAGAAATCCCAGAACCATAATCGATCATGGTATAAGCATGATCGATCATGGTGCAAAAATCTCAACTCTAGAACACTCCATGATCGATCATGGTATTAGCATGATCGATCATGCCTTCGGGCAACTTCCTCCTTTCACACCCAAAATGGGCTATTTTAGTGGTTCAAGTTATTTTAGATATTTAGTTAGATATTTTGCAACCTTTTAATATATATTATTTCTCTTAGCTTCTAGGCTAAGATATCTTCATCTTTGTACAAGTTCTAGAGAGAAGGGAGAGCTAAAGCCTTGTAATTTTCTTCTTTCCTCTTGTAAGTTACTTTGATTTTAAGAAATGAATGCTTCTTTTATAATTCTTGCTTCGAGTATTATGGAGTAGTCCTTTGCTAAGGTTACGGAGGTGAATCGCGATATAATATTTGGTGATTAATGGCTCAATCCATGTTTAAAGTTTGAGAAATATTTGTAAATCCTTTTCTTCTTCATTTCCTCCATTCTTTCTAGCTTTCTAGGTATTTCCATATTCAATTAAGACCTTATGTGCCTGGTATATTTAGTGCTTGGTTGTTTATGAACATACAACATATTTATATGGTTCTAGAAAGCTTGTAGTCTCTTTCCCCCATTCATGGAGTTTTAGTCCTTTTTGTAGAAATTATAAACAGATCATAAAACTCCATAGATGGATTATTAAATTTGTTTAGTTTATCCTTAATTCATTTATTGATATATTGAGTGCTTCTTACACTTTATGTGATTCTTAGACTCTTTATTTTCTACCATAAGTGATACATGATGAGTTGACAAATTTATCCCATAAACTTCATTCCGTTTCATTGTTAGGATTCACTTTCTAATTTTCATTCTTTAAACTATGAGATTGCATACACTTGCTTCATGTTAAATCTTTTTATGATGAGTTTGTCATATCTATCTCGGATTAGCTTCATCGGGAATGGGTTGCCTTGCTTCACACCCGTAGCTAAGAGGTAGGAATGATAAACTCGTCTTTGGTGGAATGTTGATTGGCTCTTTCTTGATATAGTTTCAATCCGGGAATGAGTCGCCTAGCGTCGCACCCTTTGCTATTGAGAGATACACCAACATTCCCCATATCTCGAGAAACCTTGTGTTGAAATCTTCGTATGAGCTAGTGGTCATCGTCTCTTAAATCGTAACTAACCTCCACTTACCTTAGTGCTTTCTTATTAATTTTCACAACCGTTTTACAATTTCGTTGTTTCACAACAATTTCAACTTACAAAACCAGAAAAACCATTTAATCCGTAATCCATTCTATTCCTTTTCACTTATCCCTGTGGTTCGACACTCGGACTTCCGAGACTATACTATAACTTGGCGTGCCTGCACTTGGGCTACCACAACGCGATATTATCCGCGCGTCACTAATGCATCTTGTGAAGAAGTTCCCTCATCAACCATCATAGTTTGCCGATGAGGATTTGCAAGAGGTTGGGCGGGAAATTTACCCTTCTCTTGGTTTGAAAATTTTGGAGCCATTTTCGGTAAAAACAATTCTCATATCGTTCATAAAATAATCATTACTTTTGAAGTATTCCTCACACCTTTGAACATGTTGATCAAACTTTTAAAAATTTTGGTCAGATTTTTGTATGAATTGTGTAAGCATTTCTTCCAAAAACAAATTTGGTTGGGGAACATATGATGATTGAGATTTTTGAAAATTCAGAGCTTGATTGGTTTGAGTGTTTGAATTAACCCAATGGAAATAAGGACGATTCTTCCACTCAATATTGTAAGTTTCCGAAAATGGTGAGTTTTGTGGCCTTTTGTAGTTATTCATCGTATTTAGTTAGGCCGGGTCAAGCAAAACTGCTTGATGGTTGGTATGGTAGGACACTTTTCCGTTGGATGTCCTATCATATCACATATGCTACAAAGTGTTTCTTCTTCTACCAAATTGACCTCTTTTGGTTTTGAAAATTCTAAAGTTACAATTTTTTTGGTCAATTGTGTAACTCTAGCCACCAAATTATCATTTTCCTTTAGTTGGTAGTAATCACCCTAATTAGGCATATTTCTTTCGGAAAAATTGTAAGTATCCCATGTTTGGTTACTTTCGGCTATATAATCAAAGAAATCAAATGCCTCGTCGGGATTTTTACTTAAAAATGTGCCGTTACACATCATCATTTCTATAAATTTGCTCATTTCGGGAGTGAGTGATTGGTAGAAGAAACTAACGGAATTCCAATTTCCGTACCCATGGTGGGGACAAACATTTACAAATTCTTTGTATCTTTCCCAACATTCATAGAAAGTTTCTTGATCTTTTGGTGCAAAGTTTGAAATTTGACGCCTCAAAGCGTTCGTTCTATGAACAGGAAAAATTTTCTTTAAAAATTCAGTTTGTAAAGCTTGCCACGATATAATGGAATGTGGTCTTTATGCATTAAGCCAAGTTTTTGCTTTTTCTTTTAATGAGAATGGAAAAAGTTGAAGCCTTACTACCTCCTCGGTTACATGTGGATTGTGAAAAGTGGAACACACGTCTTCGAACTCCTTGAGGTGTAAGTATGGATTTTCATATTCCATTCTATGAAATCTTGGCAAAAGTGGTATCATTCCCGGCTTGATTGTAAAATGGTTGGCCGCCGGTGGGAGAATGATAAATTATGGAATGGCGTTCCTTAGTGGTTGGAGATAGTCTCTCATGGTTGCTATTGGTGGTTCTTGGACGGGTTGGATTTGAACGTTGGCATGATTCCCGCCATTTCCACCTCGTGCTCCTTCTTGGGGATCCATTGTAAAATCTGTATCAAATAAATTATAGAAAAATAAATCGGGAAATGGATATCTTTCTACACATCCTTTAGTATTTCTTAACCAATGGATCATATACCAAAGAAAGTGTGTAAAGAAGAAAAGGAAGACACAAAGTCAGAATGATACAACCAAATATATATACACACTAAACCCGTGATTGTCTTTTGTCGCCCTCCCCGACAACGGCGCCAAAAACTTGACGTGTGCAAAATAGTGCAATTGTATACACCCAAGTATAGGCGGTCAAGTTGTAGTAAAGTATTTCGGAAGTCCAAGTGTCGAACCAAAGGGAGGGGGCGAAAGCTTTGTATACCACGAGTTTATATAATAAAGTTTCATTAATTAAAAGTTGTGTTGTGAATTGTTTTATGCAAATTTAAAATAAACTTTAGAATCATGAGATTGTTCTTGTATTCAAATAAAGCAAAGGCTTTGGGGGATCATTTGTTGTTTTATAATAACCGTGTTTTAGGATTCCAATCCGGCTCATTTATTTACTTTAGTGTGATTTTTATTTGCTTGTCAAGAAATAGCCTAAACGTTAGCGGTAAAAGATTTCGAGGAAATACAACCAATCCAACTCCACTGGGCCACCAAATGAGGAAAGACAAACATCACATTAAAAGAATAAATAAGCAATTAGAAAGTTCTCAAATATAGGTACAAAGTGTATTTAAGTGTTGTAAGTGACAAGGGAAAATAAAACCATACTTTACACTTAACCACAAGATGTGACCATATTTGAAATACACATTTCCAATTTTATATGAATAGCATAGCCATCCATTTACAATGGTGGTTGTTGAATAATATATGCTTACTTGAGGTGCTTTGTTTGTATATTAATGATTCATAAAGTACTCATCATACCTGGCATGAAGAGTCTTAGTATCATTGACATACTAAACTTGTCCATTAATTACTAAAGAATTCCATATACTTGGCATAAGGAAGCAAAGAAAATTTAAATGGAAGTTCCATAATCTTTATGGTGTTTTAAACCATCAAAGATTAGGATTATAATCAATAGATAACAAGCATAATTATTTAACAACATTAAGCATGAAGCTTAAGGAATTTGGAATCTAAACCATGTTTATCTTTACAACAAATTCAGCCCCTAGCCTAAGCTAGGTGATTTACCCCCTCCATGGATGATAAAAGTATGTTATAGATGGAGTAGAATCAAAAGAATACTTGTATTAATAGATATAAAATGAGTCTATTACAAGTGAATGGAAAATACAAGAAGAAAAAAAATAAATCACTATATTTCTCTCTCATGATTTTCTCTCAATTACAAGAAATTAATCTACAAACTAGAAGTTGTTTTTTTCTATGTTTGGCCCTTGCTCTCTATTTATAGATGTACATGGTGGGAGTAGGTGGAGGGCAAGTGGACAAGTTGTTGATGCATTGAATCTAGGTGGGAAAGCTTTAACAGTGAGAAGAAAAGTCTGCAGGTGGCTGGGATCAGTCTTGGCTCATGAGAAAGGTCTAGGATCGGTCCCAGAAGCCTGCTGCCTCCAACAACTTATTCTAGGATCAGTCCTGTAATACCTGGGATCGGTCCCAGGCCCTGAGCCAACTTTGATTCTTTCTTCTTTCTTCAAAACTTGATCAATTCTTTTCCAACTCTAAATCATCTTTTTCATCAATCTTTTTGAGGTCTTTTTTTATCATTGTTCACACATTAATCCTTCATACACATTTTAAGCTTGTAAAATTGGATTAGTAACCTAATTTGTTATTGAAACAAGTTGTAATTTGAAGTTTATTTGATGTGTTTAGCCATATAAGTGTACTATAATGTGCATGCATAGGCTTATACAAGTGCATTATAATGCACTTGTCAATAATGTAGATTTGGCAACTAATTAAGGAGTTTTAGTTGAAAATGTTTGTATCACTTCTTGTCTAAATCCATACATATTAAAGATTTATCACGGAATGACCCAATTTAATTCAAGTCCGTCTCAAATTCAATTAAGACTCAATCCACAATTTAGCAGACCAAATAGGCGAGCTTCAAGCTTGCTTGACCCAATTAAGAACGCCTAATCCCCTTCTATATTTTAAAGATTCAAAAAAAACATGGCCCCTTATTATATAGACCAAGTCGATAACTTTGCCAAATATATTATCAACTATTCAAAATGTATCTTAAATTTTAACCAAAATAATATATTTTTTTTATCTCTTTATACATTTTTTAAAATTTAAAAGTTATTATCTCTTATTATACAATTAATAAAGCCTCAACCATGTTTTGGTGTGCCAATCAAATGACTGAATTGCCTTCTCCTATATGTAGTGCTATTCCCCTTCGTCACTTATAGATTTATTTGGTAAATTCACACAATTCATTTCCCCACATCCACTATCCCACTAACTACCTACACATCATCATCTCTCCTTGAGCTACCTCCTTTCAAAACTAACTTCCATTAATTTTGCTCCCCTCAAGATTAGTTCCCATTTCATATAGAAGGTTAGTTACCATTTCATATACATATATGAATTTAGATTTTAATTATTATCCCTATGTTCTTTTTGTTTTTACCTTCAAGTAGTCCATTGATGTCTCTTCCATTAATTTCTACACCCCTGAAGGTCAGTTCTCATTTCATATATATATATATATATATGAATTTGGATTTTAATGTATCCAACATATTTCGTTGTCTTAATATCCCCATGTTTTTTTTTCCTTTCACCTTCAAGTGGTCCATATATCTACTTCCCTTCCATTAATTTGTGAACTTGAATTACGATACTTCTATGTTATCAGCATTAAAACAATTGTTGTTATGGAGTACATTTGAAACTGACATATGAAAAAGTTTCAAATGTGGCTAAATTTGAAAAATTATCTAAGAAAATTTAAAATGCTTAATTAATGAGTTTGCATCTTAAAATCAAGCAAAATAATCTAGTTTGGAACAAATATTCTATATAAACAATTTGTGTGAAAGTAAATAAAATTTGTAATAATAATGAAATATCAATCACAAGTTTTTTTTTTCTTTTAAACTGTGCATGATTCTCGCACCATACTAGGTTATCCATAAATTTTAGCGCGTCATTTAATATTACAAAAAAAATTAATAATTTTTTCCTTAACTTTTTAATATGTTATCACATGCACCTTAAATATAGTGGGTAAGACATAAATTTTAATAAATTACTAATTTTAGTGTAATTCATATAAAGAAGACGATGTAAAAACGAAAAGAAAAATGACGCTTGGCTTTAAAAGTGGAATGAATCTGTCTGCGCCATTGTCTAAAACAATTAACCATATATTAAAGGTCAAGAATATGGGACCCCATATTAGCTTTTAAAAAAGTATGATATGGTATATTCTTTCTCGGCTAATTTTAGGATGTAGGTTTTGTTAAAATTTTTTAGAAGTTCCCATTAATTTTAATTTAATTTAAGAAAGAACTTAATTTGTCATTTGTCATTAATTTTAATTTTAATTTACGAAATAATTTATTAATAGTATATATATACATACCTATTACTAACATGTACTTTTTATATTCGTGATAGATTCAAGGTGGAGGGACCTCCTCTTTATGCACGGCGTAGCATTCGCTTACAAATAAAAAAATTGATGGATGAATTTACCAACTATAAAATATTTGAGGAAGGTAGCCCGATTGAAAATCATGTCTTACAAATAATTGACTTAGGTCGTTTATTGCAACAATATGGAAAGAAAATAAGTGTGAGTGATATTATAGACAAGATAGTTGATACACTCCCACCTACATGGAATGAAGCAAATGCAATAATATTTCAATATGACCAACCGACATGTGCTATTGAGTTTGTTAAGTCTTTGCAGGAGGTAGAACGTGACATAAATCATTTATGGATACAATTTGAAAAAGAAGAAATGAATCCAAAATTAAGAGTTAGAGATCATATTTTTAAAAGGAGCAACTATTTAATCAACTTTGCCGAGAAGGGTTTTATTGCCAATTTTGCATTGTAGTGTACACTATAGTTAGTAGGCTACCATTTTCGTGGCCAATGCAAAATATTTGTAAAAGCCAAAAGATGATTTATTGGACTTGAAGGAATTAAAAGAATATTTAGAAAAGGTAGAAGTTGATATGATATGTGCGAAACTATTTGACAAATGGAAGCTCAAGTAAATATGACTCTTTCTTTATTTTTTAAGTAATGTTACTAAGTAACCCCAATTTTTCTTTCATCTATAGTCAATATCTATGAGTGCGCATATGACATTGAGTGTCACAATCTGCCATTCCTACCTATTTTTCCATTTATGTATATTGATGGGACTATAATGTAAATTTTTTTTTATCATAATCTTATTCATTATTTTTTTTTGTTTCATGATGTGATTTTTCACATTCATTTTTAATTTTTTTTATGCACACTTTTATAATCTTAATTAATCTAGAGCACTCTTTTGTGGATAAAAAATTATATCTATATATATACTATTAATAAAGCATGAGTTGGGTTTTTGGTGTCTCAATTCAATTAACAAAATACCCCTTTATATTAAGGAAATAAATTAAGAAAATTCTGTTAAAGTATTTGAACTTATGACCTAACAGATAAAATGCCATCAAATTACCACTTAAACAAACACAATCATTTGTTATGAAGTGTTACCGCTTATACAAATCCTTGTGTAGACGTTTCTATAAAAAAATAAAGAAATACTATTAATCTATATATCTACACTTGTAATTAAGTGTGATGAAGTTTTTGGCGTCTCAGTTAAATTACAAAAATAAGTTATTAGGAATTTGAATCATGTGACTACAAATATAATGAAAGGATAACTTTAGCACTTGATCAAACAAAGTAAGGTACATTTCAAATAAGGTCTTTAGTGGACCATAAGTCACGGATTGAGCATTTTGGAGGGTCAAATGGATGAGTTTTTTAACAAAACTTGGTGGAAATTGTCTATATGATTATTATATCATCTATACCAAATTTCGTAAAAAAATTAATTAGTAAGTGGGTTAACTACGAAATTGAAATATATATATATATATGTCCAATTAACGGAGATATATATTTCAATTTTGTATTTACGCACTTCGTAGTTGAACTTTTTTCAAAATTTAATGAAAATGATCTACTACTAATCATGAATATTATTAACCTTCGTAAAGTTTCATAATAAAAGTCATCCTTTTGACTGCCTAAATGACAAATTTGCGATTTAAGGTCCATAAGTTAAGATCTTAATAAAATCTATTCAACTTTTTGTTGCTATATATTGCTAGAAAATGATCGAAGGTTCTTTATAAAAAGTAAACGAAAATCTATAAATGGAAAGGAAAAGATACTAAAGAGAGAAAAATAAATGCAACAAATTATACACGAAACTGCGACCTGAACTAAATTCATCTCTAATTAATCTAAGAATTTAAAAGGTGTACTATTGAAAGAAAATGAAATCTTGAAGGGGAAGGCAAAAGGTAATCAAAATAAATTAAAAAATAATAAGAAAAAAATTGCAACTATTTTTGCACATGACATAAAGAATTGGTAACCTGAAGGAATACACATCCATATACAAAATAAGCTATGAACAAAAACCTTTCTAACTTTGATAATGTGAAAAAAAAAATTAAAATAGTGACTGGAAGTAAATACACCCATGTAGATAAACAAATCCAAATATAGCATTGTAAAAAGGAAATGGAAATAAAAAAGTCTGAAGGAGGGGGGGAAGAGATATGAAAACAATGTGGAATTTGTGATATTGATTCCGAGTAATGATCCTAAATTGCAGCATGAATAAACAATCAATAATATGCATTAATCATTAGAATCAAGGATTACATGGTATAGATGAGTCCATGGATGTCGTATTTCTCGGTTTGCGATTGAAGAGATAAACTATCTCTATTCCATAGCCCCTCTAGGGTTTGTGTAATCTCAATGGGACAATTACACTGCTCAATAGAAAGAAATAGGGGCCTCTCTTTATATTAAAATAAATGAGTCTATTTACCCATTATAATGAGCCCATACAAGGCCTACTCAAATTATTATACTCTAATATTCGACATCTAAATTAATATGAGTATCGAACAATAGCAAATAAATAACACTGACTATGCTAGTCCAAAAAATAATCTAACAATCTCCACTTGGACGGTATATGTCAGGTTATCTAAACAATACTCAGATTAATTTTACAATATGTGGCCACAATAAGATGCCAAAATAGAGCAAGCATTTTCAACAACTGGTCCAAAATGAGATCGTAAGTGCCATAGCGATATATAAAATCATACCCGATAAGAGTACTGACATCCTATATATACAGGTACACACATATCTCTGTGACCCAACAAAATAGTGGGATGTGGAAAATCATACAAAATGTAATCACATCATGCTATCCCAAAATCAAAATGGCCTTAGCATCCGCCCACGATGCTAACAAATATCTCAGCATAATACAACATGAGACTGGGTCTAAAATATCTCGAAACAATATGCCATAAATCAATAAAACTGCGCAGAATGACAATATTGTATGGCAACAACAACAACAACAACAACAACAACAACAACAATAATAATAATAATAATAATAATAATAATAATAATAATAATAATAATAATAATAATAATAATTGCAGTAATAATTTACTCAAAAGAAGTCTCGAGACATAATAATAAGATATAATATTGCTTATAATCACAATATATAAACTCCCACTAACCCAATAAATCAAAAGATCTCACAATACCCATATAGATTACATGATCTACAAAGGCTTTAACAATTAAGCCCTTGGTTAGGGGATCTGCCACCATAAGTTATGTAGTTATGTGCTCAATATGAGTTTAAAACTCCTGAACCTTCTCTTTGACAAACATATACTTAGTATCAAAATGCTTTAAACATTTGGAGTTCTTATTGTTTTGAGAGAAACATATCATAGCAGAATTATCACAATGTATAGTTAGAGGCCTAGAGATGCTCTCTACAATATGAAACTCAGAAATAAAGTTTTAGAGACTCAACCAAGTCCTCATAATTAGTCCTGTTTAGCTTAGTTAAGCCATTCGTTTGCATAGGTGATGCTGGTATAGAAGGGGGATTTTATCAAGAATATTGATATATAACAAATCTAGCATAAACTACAATTGAGCGCTTATGCCATTGTAATCCCGCATAAGAGTCCCAAATTACAATTCACAAGTAACTTCCACAAACATCAAAGTTTCTTCCTTGAAGTTAATATCGATAGGATAATGACACCCCAAAGCCGTAACAATCGATCAATTTCATAAGTGTTAGAAATCACATTAATAAAGACAAATCGATAGGGAAAGTGCAATATTAACATAATCCCCTAACAAACAAAAAAAAAGAAAAAAAAAAGAGGATCTATTAATCACAATATATATATATATATATATTGACTTTTGCCACAATTGGTCCCATGATAGGTGAGCGCACAACCACGCCAAAAACAGTCCCAAACAGAGCTTAAATTAAATATTTAAATAAAGCTACGAGCATGTGACAAGACGAAAATTATTTATGCAGCCAAACATCACTACTAGGGAGAGTATAGAGTATATAATTTAGCTAATAATGTTGTAAATGCCCAAGAAAAAATTTAATGCCAAATTCTGAGAGTACGATATTTATTTTGAATTCAATCGAAATCTATTTATACCCAGCATAGAAGAATAATATAAATATTAACGCATGCCAAGTAATAAATAAGTTACGATATCAAATCTTAACACGGGGCCATTAAACACATATCAATTAATTCACACACAAATGAACAAGTGCGTCAGTGAGTGCAACCAAAAAATAGAATTAAACAGAAACTCAATAGGTATTTCTCCCCGGCCTCAAATCAAGTACCAACCATCAATTGCGCGTTTATTTTATTTTTTATTTTTTCTATTGTCCACCGAAAGCCATTTATATGTGCAATTGGTGTAGAATTCTAGATCTAAAATTCAAATATATCAATAAATACTTACACACAAAATAATTAATAAATTTGAATATGACTTAGGAAAGGTTGACTCTAATTTTCCATAGTAATCATACACGTTACATATTTTCCACGAGATTAATCAAATCACCTACCAAAATTAATTTAAACATAATTATATATTACCAATTAGTCAACAATTATTGTAACCTTATCCTATTCTATAAAATTTTCTAGAACTATGAAAATTCGGGTTGTACAATCTATTCCCCTTAAATAAATTTCGTACCAAAATTTATGTCTGTGTAGTATCTAAAAATTAAACTCAACTTAATTACAATTATAAAATTCACAAACAAAATAGTTATCATGTCATTATATGAAAAAAAAGGAGGAAAATCTCAATCAAAAATTCAAATTATGAATGCACCAATCAATTTAAAATATGCAATTTTAATTTTTTACAAATTTGATGCATTAAGCAAATAATATTGCGCAAAATCAAAAAAAAAGGTTGTAAAAAATTTAAGGGCTCAGAATCTACCCTCTTTCAACAAATATTGTCCTCAAAATTTCAATATATTTATATCAATATAAACCTTATCTTTTTTTTTTTTTAATCAAAGTTGGAACTCCTTATTTTGCGACCCCCACAAGAATCATGATCTCCAAAGAAATGAACACGCATGCACGCACGAGCATTCTTAAATGCACACATACTTTGTACATGTGATACAGGTCAAAGAAGAAAGCTGAAAAGACGCCTGGATGAGAAGTTACAAAATTATCAAAAACTGTCGGAACCGAAAACAGTCAAAACTCCTGGAAACCTGTGAAAGGAGAGTTACGCATTTCGGATCATCCTCAAACTTTGAGAGTTGTTAGACGTTACCATAAGGAGTAGCATACTCAAAAATCAGCTCGATCCGACGGTCGAATCTCCGAAAATTCAAAAACTCATGAGTTTGTTTCGGGTGATCAAATGGAAGTCTTCTCGAAGTTAAAATGGTTTGAAGTTTGGTAAGTAGATAGGTCTTATCATGGGGAAGAACATATTCAAAGTTCAACCTTGTCGGACATGGGATCCTCAAGAATCAATTTGTCTATCGTTCAATTCTAGTCGAAATGTCCTTCGTAGCAAATTAAAATAAATAAAGGGCTTCCCGAATTCTGATCGACCTCAAATTTGGAAACAATCTAGAAAGCATTTGGAGGAAAAACATATCCAACATTCAGGATAATCCAACGGCTAGAAGTTCAATTGTTGAGGTTGTTGTACACAAGTAAGTTTCCTACGCGGGAACAAACTCTTTATACCAAGCCAAGGATACCGAGTCCTTCCCGAACTCCGATCATCTTCAATTTTTTACAAAGTCTAAAATACTTATATTTTCAATACATATCCAAAAATCAGCATGATCCAACGGTTAGAACTTGACTTTTCGTACAAACAAGTGACCTTATCTACAACAAGTACCTTTCCTACGTGGAAACAAACTCTTTGTACCAATCAGAACAAAAGGAGACCTTTCCAAACTCTGATCGACCTAAAATTGTTCCACGATCTAGAAGACTTCTATTTACAACACATATCCAAAAATCAGGATAATCCAACGGTGGGAAAGGTTCTCGATATGCTCGAAGAGTCCTGGTTGCAATATCTTTTCTTGCTCTCCAAGTATTTTTTTCAACTATAAATAGACCCCCCCCCCTCCATTCATATTTTCCATCAACAATTAAGGGGATTTCGTGGTACAGACCAAGAGATCCTTATTCCCTCCAAGGAGACTTAGGTATAATTTTCTCTCTTTTTTTATTTATTTGTCAGTTTTATAATTTATACTCTTGTGTGCATAATTTCTATCACTTGATAGCTTTTCAAAACCCCTTTTCAAATTGTTTTTCAAAACCAAAGGCGTATAATAAACCCTAATCCAATTCCAAAATAGTATTATTACTTTCTTACTTTTCCAAAAGCCTGGATTAGCGGTATTGTTATACGAAGGAATCGATAATCGCTATATATTCAATCTAACTCATAGATTACGGTGTATATGTGATAAATACTTGATTATGAGAGTACTAGTGCCATCTATACTGGTTTAATCAATAGATTATGGTACACGATCGGTCAATTTGCCTCATATTATATCGAATATAAGATTCCACATTGAATCAGTTTCCGAAAAGCCCAATGCTTTACAAAATCACTTGTTTCATTGTATCTACTATTGTCAAACTCTCTTTTTCAAATCACACACACACACTTATTTTCAAAATCATGGGCGAACTAGGAAACACATCGTTTTCATCCCAACCCCAAAATTCCGATTCCTAAGGCAAGCACGAAAAGCTGTAAAGTAATAGCAATAGGATGCAAGAACTGAATTATAACACACGCATATCCTACTCAAGAGACTGAAAGGGCGAATTGGGTGCCTAACACCTTTTCGATTTGTAACTTAATTCCTGAACCTTTGAATAAACTGGTTTCGTATATATTGTGTATAAGAGGATATTTAGTCCATAAATACGTCTCTTTTACACAAATTTTTTTTTGTTTAGTAAAACAAACTGGCGACTCTTATTCTTTTTAAAACCGATTTTCAAAGCAATACGAAATCGCGCCCACAAGGACCCCGGGCGTCGAGAACGCGGGTTCTCACACAAAGCGATCGTCAATGCAAATCATAAATATTCAGGAATCTCTCAATTCCCTCGTTTTCAGTGCTTTCAACCACGGTACAAGAGTGAGCCCCGTGCCTTAATAGACACTAACTTAACCAAGACACAACGGGATGTGCTATCCATACTCAAATTAACATGTTCGTTTTCGGTGCTTTTAACCATGGTACGAACCAACCCACCTTGTTTTCGGTGCTTTCAACCATGGTACGAGTAACCCCATGCCTCACATGGACACTAAATTGGTCAATATATTATGGGATATGATGTCCCTACTCAAGATATGATAGTTCCTGGATAATCAACATTTCTACATTCACCATTTTTCTTGGTACTAAAATTAAAATTTCAAACCTTTCCACGAGTTATACAACAATGTCAAACAATATGGTGAAATCAACTAATTCTTTAAAAAAACTCAAATTGCACCCATAAGATGCGCTTCTCCATGGGCACCTAGTAACCATGTATCTAGGGTATAATCGGTGATATTACAGTGACAGTGATTAGCCCAAGTATAGCACTGGAGCTTGATCATTGAGTGAAGACTATGCAGACTCTATCCGGGTTCCAAGTGGTCCAATCACTTGAGCTAGAGCCAAGAAGATCAAGAAAGCACTTATGGCCATGGTCCAAGATTTGATGAATAAAACTGGAGCTTGGAGAAGCATTCAAGGAGATGGAGAGCGAGAATGGAGAATAATGCTTAGCCAAGAAGACGTAGAATAATGAGAGTGTTTTATTATTGTTTTATTTATTTTGCATTGTTTAAGTCCCAAGGATTATGGGTAATTAATATTTAGAGTTATGGGCCTGTTAAGAGTGTTTTTGGGCTTGTTTAGAGTGTTTCATTATTTTTGAATTAGGCTTGTTTTGTTAATTTTGTTTTTAGGGTTTGTTTAGGGTTTGTTTTTCTTCTCATATTTAAAGGAGATAACGCTATTGTTTGAGGTAGCCATTTAATTAATACAAGTTTTAGTGTTTTTCACCTCTTGCGTTCTAAGAACATTTCGAACAACCAAAACTAGGGTTCTTGTTGTTCTTCAACTTAGTTATTCCATCAATTGACTGTTTGTCTTCGACTATACCAAGGTTCATTCTCATTCTAAGGAATTGGGTCGAGGTTCCACCTCCATTAAATTCGCGTGATTCCAAGGTTCTTTGCATCTTCAAGCGTTAAGGGTTGCGGATCCATCTTAATTGGATAGAAATACGGTCGTAGTTCATATCAATTGGTATCAGATAAACTTTTCTATCCAGGTTTTATCTTCGTTTGATTTTTTGTTTTTTTCTTCAATTCGTGCCTATTGTTAAAATTCTGCTCTGTTTCGTATCTACTTAAATTAGGGTTTTTCGATTGTTTAAAAAAAAAGAATTCGAATATGCTCTTGCTTAGTAATTATCGAATCTGTTCTTGCTAAGTAGTTATCGAATATGTTCTTGCTGAGTAACTTTCGAATTTGTCCTTCGTTTGTTTCATCTGTGTTTATTAGAGTCGAAATCTGCAATTTCCTGTTGAAAAAAACCCTAGTCGCGAATCAATTTCTATTGCTTCTGCATATGGTAGGTTTTCGACATAGATAGAGTTTAGTTTTGATTGCAATACAATCTTAGACCTGCAAATTTGTTGTTGCGATTTCCTTGTTACTTGGTTTAATTGATACTGCAGGTGTCGATAACTTGCGGCTTCTTGCTAACTGTGGCTGTTGGTATTGCAAAAATCATATAAACCTTACTTGCTGAGATTCAATTTCTGTCGAGTTTCGATTACTGTTGAGTTTTAATTATTAGGGTTATTAAATTTCGATTGTTGCGTATTAACTTTAATTAATTGCTTCCTGATCATATAAACCCTAACTTTGAATTATGCATATTTTTTTCTGCTGAAATTTCGAATTCTGGAAATTTTGACTACACCAGATTAAATAGAAGTCGAGAGACCCAGAATAAAAATATATAAAAAAAAGTATAATTTTTTTTAAAGTTTGCAATTATTTCTTTTTGGATCTGGGTACTATAGGGTCCAAGGATTCCAAAAATCTTGTTTCCACGAGACTGAATTTTTGCACCTTTTTCTTGATCTTTTGCTTTGTATTGCGTCTATAATTCATTGGGATTCCTGTTTCTCGAGTTCTTGGTGAAAACGTACTTGTCCTAGCATATAGTTATCTGTTTGGGCTGTGGTTAGTCTGTTCGAGAACCAAGAAAAAGGTTCTTTCTTTTCGATTTGTTTGAAAGTTCCAAAAGATGAAAAATTGGGAGGTATATCATTCTTTTTTAGAGCTAAACATGAGCGGTAAAATCAGAGTGATATTATTTTGAGCGAAACGCGTAAGGGAGTGTAGTGGGGAAATTTTATTTCATTATATTGTGCTAACCTCTGTTTTGTAGGAATATGTCAAGTTTCGATCCTAAGTTATTCCAAGAAGCCCTGACGAGTACATTACAAAACATGATGAGAAAAGAGTTGGGTGGCTTTAAAGAGCAGGTGGATGAGATGAGTGGGGAGTTGAGGCGAATGCATGTGAAAGTAGATAGAATTGAGAGCACTCAAAATGAACAATTCGGCAAGTCACGTAGTGCTCAAAGAAGTGGGCGACTGCAGCGTAGGGAAAGGAAGGCTGAGAACGATCCTGATAATTTTTACCGAGATAGCTTTGATGATGGGGATAGAGATATTGATTATGTAATTGCTAACTGACATAATGGTATGCGGGTTGGTAAAGGATCTAATCGGGACGATGACAACATGAATGGGATAAAAATAAAAATTCCATCCTTCCAAGGGAAGAATTACCCCGAGGCTTATCTTGAATGGGTCATGAGAGTAGAGTTGGTGTTTGCTTGCCATAATTACTCCGAGTCCAAGAAGGTGAAATTAGCGGCTATTGAATTTTTCGATTATGTGGGATCGGTTGATGACAAAGCGAAGGCGTAGTGATGAGGGGCCCGTTGAGACTTGGGATGAGATGAAGCGGTTGATGAAGAATCAGTTTGTACCCAATCACTATTATTGGGAATTGTACCAAAAATTGCAAAGGCTTACATAGGGGAATCGTAGTGTTAATGAATACTATAAGGAGGTGGAAGTGGCCATGATTCGGGCCAAGGTTTATAAGAATATAAAAGCTACCATGGCGCGGTTCTTAAGCGGGTTAAATCGGGAAATTGACAACACGGTTGAATTGCATCCATATGTTGAGATTGAAAATGTTGTACACATAGCAATTAAAATGGAGAGGCAGCTCAAGAAGATGGGTAGCTTCAAGCTAAGCCAAAGTTCTTATTCTACTCCATGGAAACAAAGTCCGTGGAGAAAGGACGACAAAGCAACCAACTCCGAAATCGAAAGTTGATTCAAAGCCGAAAACGCATAGTGGTAGTCAAGCTAAGGCGGCCACTAACACCACTCATACTCTTACAACTCGAAATCGGGATATTATTTGCTGGAAGTGTCAAGGGAGATGCCACGTTTCTACTCAATGCCCGAACAAGCGAGTAATGATGATTCTGGATAATGGGGAATATGAGACGGATAAAGAAGGCGCTGAAGCTATGCCATCTTTAAAGGATATTGAAGAAGAGGAGAGCGCTATCCAGGGTGAGTTGTTAATTGCAAGAAAAGCCCTTAGCGTGCAAGCAAAGGAGGATGAAGAGCAGTGCGAGAATATCTTCCACACTAGGTGCCTAGTGCTAGGCAAGGTGTGTAGCTTGGTGATAGACGGAGGTAGTTGCACTAAAGTGGATAGCACGACAATGGTGGAGAAGCTAGCATTGCACACGACTACGCACCTAAGGCCTTACAACTGCAGTGGTTGAATGATAGCGGTGAAGTGAAGGTGAACAAGTAGGTTTTGGTGTCCTTTAGCATTGGTAAGTACGAGGAGCAAGTGCTTTATGATGTGGTTCCCATGCAAGCTGGCCATATGTTGTTGGGGAGGCCGTGGCAATATGATAGAAGAGTTAAACACGACAGCTTTACCAATAAATACTCAATTGAGATGAACAAGAGAACAATCATTCTTGCACCTTTACCGCCATAGCAAGCCTATGCCAATCAGTTGAAGTTGCAAAATGAGGAGGAGCAATGGAGAGTTGAAAAGAAAAAGAAAGAGAGTGAGGGAAAAAATTGAGAAAAAATAAAGTAAATAGGAAAACCCAGTGACTATTGAGAGCAAAGAAGCGCTTTTGAATACTAACGAACTAAATTCTTCTTTGCCTAGTGTTATTATCTATTCGTTGCAGGATTTTGGTGACGTCTTTCTAGAGGATACGCCAAGCAGTTTACCACCTATCCGAGGAATAGAGCACCAAATTGATTTCATACCCGGAGCATTCATTCCAAATCGGCTAGCCTATAGGAATAACCAGAGGAAACGAAAGACCTTCAAAGGCAAGTGACGGAGCTGCTGGAGAAAGGGTATGTGAGAGAGAGTATGGCCCATGTGCGGTGCCAATTTTGCTAGTGCCGAAGAAGGATGGGATGTGGAGAATGTGCGTGGACTGCTGGGCCATAAATAATATCATGGTAAAGTATCGTCACCCCATTCCACGTTTAGATGATATGCTTGATGAGTTGCATGGATCTAATATATTCTCTAAAATTAATTTGAAAAGTGGATACCATCAACTTAGAATGAAAAAAGGCGATAAGTGGAAAACAACATTTAAAACTAAATATGGGTTATATGAGTGGTTAGTTATGCCTTTTGGTTTGACTAATGCTCCTAGTACCTTTATGCACATAATGAACCATGTTTTGAGATCATTCATTGGCAAATTTGTTGTGGTCTATTTTGATGATATCCTAATTTATAGCAAGAGTTTAGATGATCATATTATGCATTTAAAATTTGTTTTAGATGTCTTTCGTAGGGAGAAGTTATATGCTAACCTGAAAAAGTGCACCTTTTGCACGAATAAGCTTGTGTTATTTGGTTTTGTTGTGAGTGCACAAGGTATTCAGGTTGATGAAGAAAAGGTGAAGGCTATTCAAGAATGGCAAAGTCCTACAAGAGTTGGACAAATGCAGAGTTTCCTTGGACTTGCTAGTTTCTATCGGCGGTTCGTGAAGGATTTTAGCACAATTGCGGCGCCATTAACTGAGGTGATCAAGAAGAACGTTGGGTTCAAGTGGGGAGAGGAACAATAGAAAGCATTTCAATTACTAAAAAGCAAGCTAAGTAACGACCCATTGTTATCTTTACCTAACTTTTCAAAGACTTTTGAAATTGAATGCGATGGTTCAAGAAATGGAATTGGTGTTGTTCTTATGCAGGAAGGGAAGCCAATAGCATACTTTAGTGAGAAGCTAGGTGGGGCGACCTTAAATTACCCTACCTATGAAAAGGAGCTCTATGCATTGGTGAGAGCATTGGATACATGGCAGCACTATCTGTGGCCAAACGAATTCGTGATTCACACGAATCATAAATCATTGAAGCACTTGAAGGGACAACAAAGGTTGAACAAGCGCCATGCCAAATGGGTGGAATTCATAGAGACTTTCCTATATGTGATCAAGTACAAGCAAGGTAAGGAGAATGTTGTGGCAGATACTTTGTCACGCAGGTATGCTTTATTGCTACTTTAGATGCTAAATTGCTTGGATTTGAATACATTAAGAATTTGTATTGTGATGATGCTGATTTTAGAGATATATTCAATGCATGTGAAAAGATGGCGTTTGATAAGTACTTTAGGCATGATGGATTTCTAATGCGTGAAAACAAACTTTGTGTACCTAAATGTTCTTTGCATGAGTTGCTCGTGAAAGAGGCTCATGGTGGGAGTCTAATGGGACACTTTGGTATAGCTAAAACTTTAGGAGTATTGCAAGAACACTTCTTTTGGCCTCACATGAAAAGAGATGTTGAAAGAATTTTTGAGATATGTGTTACCTGTAAGAAAGCAAAGTCTAAGTTAAACCCCCATGGTTTATATACTCCATTGCCCATTCCTAGTGACCCTTGGATTGACATTTCTATGGATTTTGTGTTGGGTTTGCCTAGGACTAAACATGGGAATGATTCTATTTTCGTGGTGATTGATAGATTTTCTAAAATATCTCATTTTATTGCTTGCCATAAAATTGATGATGCACCACGAATTGCTAATTTGTTCTTTAAAGAAATTGTGCGATTGCATGGCATGCCTAGAACCATTGTTTCTGATAGGGATGCAAAGTTTTTTAGCTACTTTTGGAAGACTTTGTGGGAAAAGTTGGGTACTAAATTGTTGTTTTCTACTACATGTCATCCCCAAACTGATGGTCAAACAGAAGTAATAAATAGAACTTTATCCACTTTGTTGCGTGTCATAATTAAGAAGAACTTGAAAGAGTGGGAAGAATATTTGCCTCATGTTGAGTTTGCATATAATCGATATGTTCATTCTGCATCTAAGTTTTCTCCTTTTGAGATTGTGTATGGTTTTAATCCGTAGTTTTCTCCTTTTGAGATTGTGTATGGTTTTAATCCGTTAGCTCTTTTGGATTTATTACAATTACCTGTTGAGCATGCTAACCTAGATGGCAGGAAGAAGGCTGAGTTTATTAGACAGATTCATGAGAAGGTGAGGCAAAACATTGAAAGAAGAACTGAGCAGTATGTGCAACAAGAAAACAAAGGAAGGAAGAAGGTGGTTTTCGAGCCAGGAGATTGGGTTTGGTTGCATATGAGGAATGAGCACTTTCCAGTTCAAAGGCATTATAAGTTGTTACTGAGAGGAGATGCACCATTTCAAACTGTGCAAAGGATCAATATTGTCATACAAACTTGATTTGCCATGTGAGTATAATGTGAATGCTGCATTTAATGTTGCTGATCTAAGTTCGTTTAATGCAGGTGACGAATTGAGGACAATTCCTTTTCAAGAGGAGGGGAATGATGAGCCCAAGGATAGCACTGGAGCTGGATCATCGAGTGAAGACTATGCAAACACCATCCGAGTTTCAAGTGGTCCAATCACCCGAGCTAGAGTCAAAAAGATCAAGGAAGCACTTATGGCCATGGTCCAAGATTTGATGAATAAAGCTGGAGCTTGGAGAAGCATTCAAGGAGATGGAGAGCAAGAATAAAGAATAATGCTTAGCCAAGAAAACGTAGAATAATAAGGGCGTTTTATTATTGTTTTATTTATTTTGCATTGTTTAAGGCCCAAGGATTATGGGTAATTAGTATTTAGAGTTATGGGTCTGTTAAGAGTGTTTTTGGGCTTGTTTAGAGTGTTTCATTATTTTCAAATTAGGCTTGTTTTGTTAATTTCATTTTTAGGGTGTGTTTAGGGTGTGTTTTTCTTCTCCTATTTAAAGGAGATAACGCTATTGTTTGAGGCAGCCTTTTAATTAATACAAGTTTGAGTGTTTTTCACCTCTTGTGTTCTAAGAACGTTTCGAACAGCCAGAACTAGGGTTCTTGTTGTTCTTCGACTTAGCAATCAATTATTCCATCAATTGACTGTTTGTCTTTGACTATACCAAGGTTCATTCTCGTTCTAGGGAATTGGGTCAAAGTTCCACCTCCATTAACTTCGCGTAATTCTAAGGTTCTTTGCGTCTTCAAACATTAAAGGTTGTGGATCCATCTTAATTAGATAGAAATACGATCGCAGTTCATATCAAAAAGCAATAAGAAATCCAACATATAATATTATTTCCAAAGGCACATGATACCACTAATTAACCGAGGTTGCAAAATTTGATGTTTGCTCATTCGAATCGTAAACTGATTCCAATTTAACTAAAAACCTCCACAAATAATATTAAAATGCCAAATCACAAGAATGCAACAATCCAAGTATGCATAAATTTTGAAGCTCATGAATCAACATAATTTTTTTTAAAGCTCATGAATCAACAAATTTTTTCTTCTTAATTTTTTTTTTCACATATCTAAAATTTAAGTAAAATAGCGAGATTTTTATATAAAAAGATAATAATTATTTAATTATCGAAATTCAAATTCACAATAATAAGAATTCTTTTACAAAGAAGAAGATAAAATACACAAAAAAGTCTTTCAAAATTATGGCCAAAGGATCTACACGACCCTATTCCCGATTACATTTGAACAACTTATATAAATATTAATATATACCAATTATATTAATAAAATTTTGTAAAAACTTCATCACTTTGATCTACCAATTTTATCCCGGTCAACATTAAACATGCAAAATTCTATTGGAGGGTGAGCAGGAAGCACAGTAGGATCGTAGATAATATATGAGCTCTACCCAATTTATTTATAACAAAGAAATCACTATCAATATCATTGTATAACAAACAACATATATGTGATAATTATATTATATCACAAAGACAAGAAAGCGCACATAAATATAATTATAAGCATGTTTACACAAACATAATTGAAATAAGAATAAAATTAGTAGCTACTCAATAGGGTATTATCCCTTACTTTAAATAATCAATCTAATAATAATTCATACCGAGACTCACAATTACATGGTAGCCATAATAATAATTCAAAACCAAATATATATATATATATATATATTTATTTTCTTTTTAAGAAAATTATTTTCTTTTTAAGAAAATAAACATCCAAAATCAATAATAGTACTTTATCTTAAAATCATGGCTTTGCACATTCCGTATAATCCGTAAATGTCCAACTGTCCTAATAAAGTTATTAAATATATATCAATTGTAAAATAATAAAAAAAATGAATGCAATGCTATATTAATAGCTTAGACTCCACAAAAGATATAAGTAAGTTATTTTGTGGAAATCTATACGATAAGTGCCCAAAATTGTTATTTAAACCTTCAAATAATATTTTGTTAGTTTATAATTAATGCTTAAATTATGGAGGAATCATATTTATTTTGTCTTTTTGTATGGAAGAAGAAAATTATTATAAAAAGCCTAAAAAGGTGAAAAGTCTATTGAAGATCAGAAAGGAATATAAAGAAGAAAGAATATTCTAATTTAATATTTTCTCATAATTCGAATACAACTCCTTATTCTCTCTCTTAATTAGAATCCTAATTGAACTCAAAGTTGTTATTTCTTCTACAATTCTAGTTTCCTAAACCTTTTCTATATCTCATTCATATATATAGACCCATTCTCTACACCTGAAATCATGAAGAAAAAATATAGAAAAAAATAGATAGGGAAAATAAATAGATATATATATATATATTATTAGAGAGTTTTAGAGAGAGAAAATCCTCCATACTAGTTGCCGTGCAGCCGAAGTATTAAAGGTGAAGAAGTGGACAACATAAAGACGTGCAGTACACGTCAGTTCGAGCATCATAAATTGGGACGCTTTCTAGTTTTCTTTCTATTTTTTTATAGTTTGTATTTAAGTACTTTAATTTTAATTTTAATGGTAAATTATTATTTTATTTTAATGTGTTCTTTATTTAATATGCTTGGCTAAATTCTCTCCCAAAGGGGAGGGATGAAATCGCCATGGATGTAATGAGTTTAATTTAATTCTAATTAATTTTTAATTATTCGTCTCGAATTAAAATATATTTTGAAATTACCATTATTATAACGTGTGTTTTCTTTCTAGCACTTTAATTGTTTTTAAAATAAAGGAAGGATCTTTTGTGATCACCAATTTGGGGATACAGGCGATGCCTATTTTTATTTATATTAGTTTTGAAGAAAGAATGATGGTGATTTGAATTTGTTTATATAGTATGGATGAATATTAAAAATATAATTATATACTTTTTATTTATATTCATGGTGGTGGATTCTCTTTCCTTGGGATTTCTCATTATTAATTAATTGCTTGCTTACTTTAATTTAATTAGTTTATTTTAATTATTTTAGTTTCTTAGTTTAGATAATTTTAAAATCAAAATTTAAAAACTATTTTAATCTAAATTCCTAAAATATTGAATTTCGACAAACTCTCATACTTTTAAGGTATTAACTTGGATTTGGATTGACTCCTATTTATTAGCTATACTAATTTAATTATTTTACACAAAAGTAGGGTTTTATTGTATTTAAGTGTGGAATTGAGCAACAACAAATTACTTTTAAAAATTCCCCTTAAATCATTGAAAGCCTTAACTGGTAAGCTTTCAATTTTCTCGATAAGAGTAGGACAAGCTTAGATCATTAATTATATTAAAATACTCAACCCTCACTAATTTAAGCTTAGTTTATGCAACTTAGAAGTGGTCGAATAATTAGAAGACAATTAATCTTTCCACCTGGAAACCTCATAATGGCAGCCAATAATCACACATTAAATGACTATTTTGCCGCTGTCACAGCTGAGCCTTCTATATGCATCACTCCTCCAACCACTAATGCATCTCAATTTGAAATTAGACCTACCACCATTAATATGCTACCTAAGTTCCATGGCCTTGATAGTGAACAACCATACATTCACTGTAACGACCCGGTCCCACCTCAGTACGATATTGTCCGCTCTGGGTAGCGTCCTAGCCAGGCCTTAGCCCCAGGACATCTACCCTCACAGCTTTGTTTCTGGGAGCTCACGACCAGCTTCCCAGGGGGTCACCCATCCTGGGATTTCTCTGGTCCAAGCACGCTTAACTTCGGAGTTCTCATGGGATCCGAAGCCAGTGAGCCTCCCAAAAGGCCTCGTACTTAATTAGCGACCATATCTTACTTATATGGGTCTCCAAGGATCCCCCAACTTCCGGTGTGGGATGCCCCCTTTGAGCTACCATTCCTCTACACAAGGGAGTACTCATCGCTCGAGCTACCATTCCTCCACACAAGGGAGTACTAATCACTCAGGGTGTCACATTCACTTAGGGAAATTCCTAACAATTTATAGTATCTTTAAGAACCAAAACCTAGATGATGATGGTGTCAAGCTTAGGCTATTTCCTTTATCCTTAGAAGATAAGGAAGCTTCGTGGTTGAACTCTCTTCCTCCTAATTCAATCACAACATGGGAACAACTATCTAGGAAATTTATGTCTAAATTTTACCCTATGCAAAAAACTGAATCAATGAGAGATGCTATTAGCACATTTAGGGGTAAAGTATATGAGGAATTCCATGAGACATGGGAACATTTTCATGATTTATTAATCAAATGTCCACACCGTGGTTTTGATAAAGCGAGTCTTGTCTATTTCTTCTATAAGGGTCTTTCTCCAATGAAGCATACAATGATAAAATCAATGCACAGAGGCAAATTCAAAGACCATACTCCTGATCAAGACTATACATTTTTAGAGGAACTAGCTGAGAGTGTACAAAACTGGAATAGTAGTAGCGAATATGTGTCCCATAATGAATATACTACAGTTAAGAAACCAGGCATGTATGAAGTTAAAACTGACCCAAACCTAAAATTTGTCATGGACAGTCTAACTATTGGTGTTCAAAACTTAAGTAAGAAATTCGATGCTTTTACAATCTCGACTAGAAACAACCAGAGCCCAGTTTTTAATGTCAGTAACCCATGTGGGTTGTGCTCTAGCTTTGATCATACTACTCGAGCCTGTCTTTTTTAATGCTCTAATTCTGATGCCCAAGTGTGTGTGCATTTAATACTTTTGGCAAACCTACTGTAAATACTTTTGGCAATAGATACCATCCTGATATGCAATTTCACCCCAATTTTTCTTGAAGTCAAAATGTTTATTTGCAATAACAAAACGTATGTGGTCCACCAGGTTTTCAAGGTTCTCAAAATAGGCCAGTCCCTCAACAAGCCGGACCAGTGGTCCCTCAACAACAGTTCTTCCAATATCAGGTCAACCATAATAGGGAGATAGTTCCTGACCCTACGCAAAATTATAATGCTCCAATCCCATCTACTAATAATTCACTTAATGTTGAAGACACTTTTAAAATGTTGGCCATGACCATAGATCAATCCACTCAACAAACAAATCAGAGAATCCAAAAGTTAGAAAATAATATTGATATTTTAGCTAAAAGCCAACTTCAATTCAAACAATATATTTAGAGTCAGTTGAACCAACTCACCTCTACCTTAGCTGACAGACAAAAAGGTTCCCTACCAAGCCAACCCGAGCCAAATCCAAAAAGTAGAACAAACTTTAATGTAGGAGCTAATGTGTCTAATTTAGAACACCAACCTGAATAGGCTAATGTTGTTAATGCACTTCCATCTAATGATACGACTAAACAACAATAGCAAAATCAAGAAAACATTGAGCTCCAGGACAATAAGTCATAACAAGCTGAGAAGAAAGAAAATGAGAATGAAAAAACTAGGACTAATTTACCTAAAACTAATAAAAATGATCAAGCTTTAAGTCCTAAGATTGACAATACCCTAAAAGAAATGATTCCATGTGATCCTTTTCCATCTCGATTAGTCAACAATAAAAAGGATTCTCAATACAGTGAAATTTTAGATGTTTTTCAAAATCTTCAAATCAATATCCCATTTCTCACAGCCATAAAACAAATTCCTTTTTATGCTAAATTTATTAAAGATTTAGTCAAAAGAAAAACTAGTGTTCCCAAAGAAGCATTTATAGCCCAGCATTGCACATCCTTCTTACAAAACCAAGCTGTGATTAAGCATAAAGATCCTGGTAGCCCAACTGTCAAATGTAAGATAGAAGAAAATTTTGAGGAACAAGTTTTATTAGATTTAGGAGCCAGTTTGAACTTACTTCCATATTCTATTTACCAACAATTGGGTTAGGTGATTTTGAAAAAATCGACGTCAGGTTAAGTCTAGCAGATCGTTTCATCAAAATTCCTAGAGGTAATAGAAGATGTCATCGTAAAAGTTGCATAATTTTATTATCATGTCGATTTCATCGTCCTTGATACGCATCCTACCCAAGGCAAGCATACTCCTATCATCTTAGGCCAACCTTTCCTAGCCACGGCTAATGCACTAATAAATTGTAGAAATGGTAATATGACATTAACAGTTGGCAACATGAAGGTTGAAGTAAACATTTTTAGTCTCACTAAACAACCCGGTGATGTTGAGTCTATTGAAGAACTTTACATTATAGAGTCATTATCTTCTGAAACGTCTAAGAAAATTTACCCCGAGGACCCACTCTTCCAGTGCTTATCTCATTTCGGATCTGATATTGATGAAAATAATATAATTAATGAGATCAATGCTTTGTTAGACTCTGCACCACTTATGAATATTGATAATTGGGCCAATCGTTTTCAACTTGTTCATCCCGAGTCTCTTCAAACTATTGTGAATGAACCAAAGCACATGTCTAATACTAGTTATAATTATGAATTTCTTACATGTAATTATGAGTCTAATTCTACTTATACTGATAATTCATCCCAATTTGCTTCACTTTCCGCAATGCCTTTTATTAATTGTCACCTCACATTTGACCCATGGCCTCCACCCATTAATTGCACACATGTGGCATATTACGAAAGAAATAATGATTATTCTTCTAGTGTTAAGTTGTTTCCTATTGGTGTTAAGATTTTATCTGTGACATCATTTGATTTAGAGCCTGACATGAATCATGCACCATTACTTCTTGATTTTTGCTCACGATTAATTTTTTATATTTGTGCACCATTAAATTCTATTTATATGTCTAATCCTTGATATGATATTATGATTATTATTTCTGCTTACTTGCCACCTGATAAACGCATTAGTAATTTGCAATATTGGATCACACATCCCTTTTTATTTCTATTAGCTATAATCCATGTTCATTGGGATGATCCCCAACTATTTTGATTATTACTTTTTGGCAAAAGTAATTTATCTCTGTTTGGGGGTGTTCTTGTTTAAACACCGAGGACAGTGTTTCGATTTGTTTGGGGGTGGGAATGTTTTCAAAAATGCAAATTCATTTTTTTAAAATAAAATTAAAATAGAGTCGTTTTGGTTTAGTACCCTATCTATAATATAACTGAATTTACTGATGACTCACCTTATGATGTTTAGAATTGTTATTGTCTAACTCTAAGTTTAGTTTGTTACTCGAATATATATAAATTTAGACATTACATTACGAGCTCTATTCAAAAATTTCTTTACTGCACAACAGCCGTCTAGTGTAATGTAAATTGAAAAGTAATCGAGTTTCTAAGGAGCTAAAGAAATAATAGTAGAGACTTAATAACCCTTTGAGATTTCAAGCCTTTCATCATTTGTAGAAGGTATATACGTAAACTCGGAGCCACAAGATGACTTAACTATTTTTCATACCATATTAAGTCGTTGCATAGTCTCATTATTCTTGTTCATATTTTGATTAATTACTGAGAATGAAATCTCTTTCGAGCTAAGAGAAACATAGGCCTTGTAGTTTATTTGAGACGTGATCATCATGCTGACCCATAAAAAGCATAATATGCCTTCTTTCTTTTCCACAATAAGCTTTCAACCGTCACATATATTTATTGCTAGTAGCTCTTTGAGTCTATACAAAAATAACCTTTTATTTGCTTACCCATATTCCCAAAACCCCAATTATTTCTGAGAAAGTTAGGAAGATTGTGAAAGATGAAATGGAAGGGAACAAGTTAAAGCAGAAAAAAAATGAATGAATGGAAGAAGAGGAAAAAGAAAAGGAAAGTAAGTTACAAAAAGAAAAGAAAAGAAAAATATGTGAAAAAAAATGAAAATAGAAGATGTTTGAAAAAGAAAAAGAGAATGACTGCAATGTTTGAAGTGAATGAGAAAATTCAAAGTTGAATGAAGTGTATATTCATATTGTTCCCTACTAAAGTGATATTGAAGACCCTACCTTCTCAGAGATAATTATTCCTTATGCCCATATTTAACCCGCATGTTAACCCAATAAAATCCTATTTGATCTGTGGTTAGGTATGGTAGGATGTGGAGAATAAATGAGAAGGTGTTATGGTGGGTAACTCAACATTCTCAAATAAAGTAATTAATATTCTTTCCATGAGACTAAATATTCATTCATATGCGTTTTTTCTAGTTAGTATGTGAGCTATTTGAATTTGAAATGTTTCTCACATATAAGAGAGACATTAAAACCAAAGTTTAGAGTGTCATTTTTTTCAAGAGAGTATATCTAGTGAGATTTGGAGTCGAAGCAACTTTCTCAAAGGCAATGTAGTAATTCTTTTACTTGGATATGAAAAGTTATATTAGATTGGTTGTCCACACATGCACACTTCCTTTTTGAGCTTGTTCTAATATGTTTATTTTTTATATAATTTTTGTAGCTCACTACATATGGTGAATTGGACATTGCCGATTATTGCCTTTCATAAAGGTAGGTGGCGAGGAATTCTTTGAGAAAAAATAAGGGAAAAATCAAAATTGATTTCTATTTTAAAAAGTTTGCGGGCATCTTTATTGCAAACCCTCACGAGGCTATAACTCGTCCACTTTGGTAATTTAGTGGTTTAAGGCCTTGTTTCATACGGTAAACGCAATCGAGAGTAACCAGGGAAAGTGGTACACTATAATACACCAAGGAAGTAAAAGTTATTAAATATATAATACACAAGAGAGAGAGAGAGATAGAATATTGCAACGGTTTATGTAAGAAACTCCAAGAAATAGTAAACCGAAGCAAGTATATCTATACACAATTCTAGAGACCTATATACAGAAACTCTACAAAAAGTAGCATCGAAAATTATTTTTTTTTCCTTTCTTTAATGGAAAATGTTAATATGTGCCTTATGACACATGACAAGTATAATATGAATGGAAAAAAAATAACATTTTGCAAGAGAATATGTGCATACTCTAATGTGTATTAGATACTTATACTTTTCATATATAAGTGTTTAACACTAAGGGCACGTGTTAAAATGGCTGATTTTATTACAAAGATATAACATTACAGATGGCCTTAACTATATCATAATAAAAAGGCTTAACTCTTAATATGAAACAATGAAAGCAAATTAATAAACAATCATAGTTGCTAATAAATTATTCACTCAGTCTTACTTTGACCCTAATGCTAAAAAAAAGGTTAAATTTTGGCACTTAAGAGCTTCACTTTGTCTCTAACTTCCATCCAAGTTAAGTTGGATAGAATTAAGGGTATTTTTGTCGTTTTAATTAAAAAATAAATTTAATTAAATCTTTTTAAAAGGTTGATTATTCAAGAAAAAAACGATTTGATTTTTTTCAACGTTGATTCAAAGTTTTATTATTCAAATTTTTTTAAAAAAAATCCATAAATAGAAAGGAAAATATAGTAAAGAGACAAAAATAAATGCAACAGATACATGAAACTGTGACTCTAACTAAATGCCTATACAATTAATCTAAGAATTGAAAAGGTATAATATTAAAATAAAATGGAATCTTGAAGGCGAAAGCAAAAGGCGATAAAAAGAAATTAAAAAGGAAAAATAAAAATTTGCAACTATATACGCAAGAAATTTAAAGAAATGGTAATCCGAAGGAAATACACATCTATGTACAAAATACACTGTGAATTAAAAAACCTTTCTAACTTTGATAGTGTGAAAAATATTTGAAAATAATGACTTGAAGCAAACATACTCATGTAGATAAACAAATCTAAAAATGAGACAAAAATCAAAAAGTCTAAAGAAAATGGCAATTAAAAGAGAGATAAATTAAAAGAACCAGAGGGGGGGGAAGAGAGACTGAGAGAGTAAAAAACTCCAAGAAATAATAACCCGAAAGACAAATACCTATACAAAATTTTAAACACCTATATTCAAGTTAAATTACTCAAGTGTGATAAAAACTTAAGATACTATGAAAAATATTTGAAAAATACGGGCGGATATATCAACACATGTACAAGATAAACATTCTAAAAGTTGCATTGTTAAAACTTAAAAGAAAGAAAATTCATAAAGCAAAAAAGAAAGGCATTAAGATGGCAAAAGGGAAAAAAATTATAATTTCATTAAGGGGCTTTTTGTGTTTAGCCCAATTAATTTAAATTGTTTTACAATTAGCCCATTCCGAATTAGAAATTAGTAAATAGCCCAAATGATTGGATAATTACTAATTAATATTTTTTAATTACTTTTTTCCTTTTAAAAATTATTTAGTTGATTTATGTGGGTCACTGAAAATTATTGAGATAATGACGGGCCTGAACAATTAACCAGCCCAAAGTCTAAAAGGAGAGTTGTATAGTATAAACCTAGTTTGTCCTTTTTGGTCATTGAAGCTATACATTTGTAACCCTAATTCTATACATATAAATAGAACAAGGGATAGCCAGGGGAGAGGGACTGAGGATTGCTAGCTAGAAAATATTGTATAATGGGGTATAGAGAGAGAGAGAGCTCAAGAACTCTTCTACTACTATAACTATTTCTCGCCTTTGAGCTAATACAATTGAACACACACACAAATGGAGTATGTACTGCCGGAATAGCATAAGTGCTACTGGAGGAACCTACCGTACCCAAAAATCTCTTGTCTCCATTATCATTTCCATCTATTACTTTATTGATTTTGCTAAGAACTTCATCATGTGGGTTTTGCCCAAATTTTTTGTCACCTACAATTGGTGCCGTCTGTGGGAATTGATTATTTACTTTCAATTACTAATTTCAATCACACTTGGTGCTATTAATTAGTTATATCCATGTTCATGCTATGCTGGAAGTGTGTAAAAAAATTCCGATTGAAGCCTTGCCCAGTTGGTGAAATTGGCGGGCACACTCGAACTTTATTCCCTTATTGGGAAGCTTTAAAACTACTGTCCCTCAGGAGGACGATGCAAATAGTTATCTAGCCGAGTTGGTTGTCCATCATGTTCGTAACACGGAAGTTAGGAGTTCAATACTCGGCAGCAACAGTTATTTTTGTATGGCTTGTTCAGCCGAGTTGGTGAACCTCAGTATCATAAATCAAAAGATACGAGAGTTATATATAACATCTCGGCATTTGGCTTAGATGGTCAGCAGTCTTGCTTAAGAGGAGAAGGTTCCGAGTTCAACTAATTATTTTTATTGAGTCTAAGAGATATTTCAATTGCCAAAGTTCAGCGGAGCTGATAATAAATCAAGAAAGGCAAAAACTTTCATGCATTAAGACTTCGCCAAGTTGGTGTGCATCTTAATGTGTGACATTGAGGTTCCAGGTTCAATACTCATCCATGGCAAAAGTGTTTTTCCTCGGCAGATTAAATGCCGAGCTCACACTATAGGAATTGATACATAAAGTTGATACTAGGCAGCAATTAGTATTTTTAATGTCGACCTAAGCAGGTGGACGTTGTAATGCCGAACTAAGAAGTTTTTAATAAATAATAAAAAAGGGGCAAATATTTAAACATTTTGCTTACCTGGAGACATGTAATTCAGTTATAGAAGTTGCGAGTACGATACTCGGCCAAGACATTATTTTTACAAGCTCACAAGGCTTTAGGAAGGGGTAACCACTCTTATACATAAAAAGCCAAGCGGATGACTCACCATTTAAAGATAAGTGTTATCCCTTTCTTATTGACTGTTTTAAATTTGTGAGCATACTGTACATACTACTACATATCATGATGTATAAACTTTAGTTAAAATTGAGAATTTGGGCCAGATGCCAAAAAACTTGAACATAATATAGTGAGCATGAAAACTTGTAATTTGTTGCATGACAGTTCTTAGACCTTAGTTGGCATGAATATATCAAACATATGGCTTGTCAATAATTCATCTATAAGACTTGTTATATACTTTCTCTTGTAATATACAGTTAGATATACAAAATTTCGAATAGTAAGAACTATGAGCGGCATTATTAATGCCTCTTGCAAATATTCATGTTGATCATGATCGCAAAAAAAAAAATTTTTTTAGGGATTTCGAGTGCACAGAAAAATGTCCATGCAATAGCATTATTTGTAACCGGATGCTCTATTTGGCAAGAAAGTCGTGCATGCAATTATGCAATATCCCTGCTAAAACATTGATATGATAAATCGCAGTGCTAATCACCATATTATATTTATATGAATAGCAGCCTTGAGAAAGCTAAGGACGGTTGTTATAGCCAAATCTTTATAATCAAAGATTGCCAATTTACAAAAAAACGGAGGTCAAAGCATAGCAGCCACACTTTGTTTCGGAACAATTTAGTATATCCAATTCGGCAATGTATTTTTGAAGGCCACAAAGCAATCCATATCAGATCACCAATCCGTTTAATAATAAGGAAATATCCAACGCTTCGAAAAGCATTGCCAAATCAGTGAGGCTTATAATATTGGAAAAATTAAAGAAGTTTCTAAACAATCCGGAGTTTGCCATCTAGTAAGCTAGCAGTATTCTATGAAAAAGAAGAAAATGAGAGATCTTCATAGAAAAAAAAATCAGCATAGCCGGCCAACTGTCTAGCTGACAACTCGGGGTTTGGGAGTTTAGTTCATGGTCACAATAAATCATTTTTCGGCCTAGTTTAAGACATGTTTCTACTCTACCACGATCATTTTTCACCGAGCATAGCTTCTTAGCTGACAAATCAACCTTTCTCCCACACCAATTGAAAAGCTAAAAACAAATTACTTCTCCAAGTTTCAAAGCCAAGCCTACCATACCAATGGCCGAGCTCAATTGTTTGAGGAGCAATTCAAAGTAAAGAGGAGATGCCTATAAAACCTGTTCCTATAATGGCAAAATGAAAACTTCCCATGGGGCCATGATCGGCCTAAAGCTCGGTGAGCTGGCTGAATATATGAAAGACTTTTCTTCAAAAGGCATTGCTTAAGATCTTTTTTTACAAAGGCAAAATAAGACCTCCCACGGGGGCATGATTGTCCTAAAGCTCGGTGAGTTGGTTGGATAAATATAAGACCTTTATTCAAAGGCATGGCTTGAACAAATGTAAGAACTTTCACTAAAGGCGTTAAAGACCTCCCACGGGAGCATGATTGGCTTAAAGCTCGATGAGTTGCCCGGATATATGTAAGACCTTTATCTACTAAAGGCAGATTTACATAAGTCCTTGCTCGCCAAGACAATCGAGCCAAGGCAGTCCTGTAAGACCTTTATCTACTAAAGGCAGATTTACATAAGACCTTGCGAGCCAAGGCAGTCCTGTAAGACCTTTATCTACTAAAGGTAGATTTACAAATGACTTTGCTCGCCAAGGCAGTCCTGTAAAACCTTTATCTACCAAAGGCAGATTTACATAAGACATTGCTCCCCAAGGCAGTCCTGTAAGACATTTATCTACTAAAGGCAGATTTACCTAAGACCTTGCTCGATGTCACGGGTTGCCTCCCAACAGCACTCGTGACCGACTACACTTCATCAACACCGTGCACGCGCCTGAGCGCAGCACAGCCCAACAGGAGATCCAGCACCAGCACAACGAGGTCGTTAAGCATCATCTAGTTTTAGACTTATGCTTAGGCTAGTTTTTTGGAGAAGTGTATTCTCATATGTAAAAATTGTTTCCACGTAAATAGATCTAGGAATTTCCTTTGTAATTGCATTTTCATTTCTGTTGTAATCATGTTCTTGTAACTTGTGTGAGCCAACGTGCACTGCTACCACTCTGGTATTTTCATTAAGTGGTTATATGTGGGGATAAGACTATCTGCCTCACACCCGAGTTGCCTACTAGTGCACGTTGTCTAGCATTCTGTTTCAAGCTCTTACTTTCTTTCGTACTGTAATAGCTTTCCATGTAATCAAGTTTAATGCAATAAAGTGATTTCAATTTATGCTCAAGCTCCTTTCAAATTACTGTTATTGCATGTTGTTTGTTGATTGTAAATAAAATTCGATTGAACTCGACCGGGCTATCGGTTAGCACGGTCGTTCATGCGGCCTCCTTTGTGCCATCAAAGGAGCCCCTGTGACAGTTGGTATCAGAGGAAGGTTGTTTTCGATTACTGCCTTGTGAAGCCTAATCTGTTTATCTTGTGATATTACGATGGGAACTAATAGCCAGCGAATTGAGGCCCTCGAAAGGAATGTTGGCATACTGATGGAAAAGATGGGTGGAACACCCTCTCTTGTCGATCGTGTGCAAAGTTGGAGACGCTCACCCAAATTGTCCCACCCGGAGGTGCGTTGAGTAGCTCGTCCACGCTCATAGACCGTATACAAGATTTGGAGGAAGGCCTCCAAAACCTTCAAGGAATCCCACCGGGAGGAAACTTTGGGGAGATGATTGAGGAGATGAAAAACGAAATCAATCAGCTCAATCATAAATTGACTATTATGTCAATGGCGGTCGCAAACTCACCAGTTGGGGGTGGGGAGCGCACTAAGATGAAAGTGCCCGAACCCAAAGCATTCACTGGTATTCGTGATGCTAGGGAATTAGAGAACTTTGTGTTTGACATGGAACAGTATTTTCGTGCCACAAAGGTCGACGCAGAGGAAGTCAAGGTATCCACTGCATCTATGTACTTGTCCGGGGACGCCAAGTTATGGTGGCAGAACAAGTATAATGACATTCAAGCTGGCGAGTGCGAGATCAGCACCTAGGAAAACCTAAAAAGAGAATTGCGTGCACGATTCCTTCCCGAAAACACCTCCCATAATGCGCGACAATAACTCCTTCAAACCAAACACTCGGGAAGCATCAAGGAGTATGTCAACGCATTCACCACCATCATGTTAGATATCCACGATATGAATGATGCTGATAGATTATTCTTCTTCATGATTGGGTTGCACCCTTGGGCCAAGAATGAATTGAACCGAAGGCAAGTTAAGACGTTACCTCAAGCCATATCAGCTGCAGAATGCTTGCAAGATTATACTGTAGCTCCCCAAACTAATGCCCCAAGAAACGGACAAGCGAAGAATGCGGGGGAGAGAAAGCAGAATTATCAAAATTGTTAGGTTATTATTTGTGCATTAGGGGGGCCTGATAGGCCAAACTAAAATGGCGCCTAGTAGGCAAGGCTTAATAAGCCAATTAAACTGTCTGGTAAGCAAAACTCGATAAAAGCTGATGAGGCCTAGTAGGCCAAACATATTATTTGAAATGATGATTTTAAAAAAAATTATGATGATTTCTAACAAGATTTTTTCAAAAACAGTCAGCTCGGCCACCGAGCAGACTAGCCTCACAAGAAGAGAGGAAATACAAGTACAGCAAAAACTCCATCCATGAAGAATTAAACAATTGATTACATGTGGAGGGGCTCCTGGGCCCACTGTAGTAAATGAGGAACTTAAATCTAGAAATGAGATAAGCCCGTAGTTCAAACATCAACAATCACCTGCTCGGCAACGAGTACTCCTTGATTTACCACAGTTGGTCTAATAGCCCGATCTACAACAACAACAATAACAACCTGTTAGGTCGACAAGAGAGAAAGATTCAGCATGCCGACCATTCGTATATCAATGCATTTCACTTCCCAACCACAGGATTTGAAGTTCTTCAAGAAAGCTTATTTACAACATTTGGTGAATTATTTCAAATACCACATGGATAAGAAAGCTGAAGATCCAAGCACATCAACTCACCTTGGCGGCCCAGCCCACGTGCTTGGGGGGGGCAATTGTTGGTCACTGAAAATTATTGAGATGATGATGGGCTTGAACAATTAGCCAGCCCAAAGTCTAAGAGGAGAGTTGTAAAGTATAACCCTAGTTTGTCCTTTTTAGTCATTTATGCTATACATTTGTAACCCTAATTCTATACATATAAATAGAATAAGGGATAGCCAGGGGATGGGGGGTTGAGGATTGCCAGCTATAAAATATTTTATAATGGGGTATAGAGAGAGAGAGAGAGCTCAAGAACTCTTCTCCTACTATAACTCTTTCTTGCCTTTGAGCTAATGCAATCGAACACACACACAAACAGAGGATGTACTACCGAAATAGCATAAGCGCTACCAGAGGAACCTACCGTACCCAAAAATCTCTTGTCTCCACTATCATTTCCATCTATTACTCCATTGATTTTGCTAAGAACTTCATCATGCATGTGGGTTTAGCCCAAATTTTTGGTCACCTACAATTTCCAAGATTACCCTTTTGTTGACATCTAATTTTAATATTCAATAATATCCTAAATTCTAGCTACTCGTAATCTAAGGGGATAATTAAATATTCAAAAATATTTTTTTGTTGACTAGATAAATATTATTTATATATATTTTTTAAATAAATAAATATCTAATCACATATGATTTAGTTTCGTTTTGAATTTCAAAAATTTTAACACCTAACCGAATTATCTAATCTAGTACAAATAGACATATTATTATTTGTTGGAAGACATATTATATAGATTGTCTTAATTACATGGTAGACATATTAAAGATTTAGAGCGTAAGGTGTATGAGGTCAAAGTGTTGCTGACCTTGTCTGTTGTCTTTGATGCCCACTGTAATCATCCGAAATAATTATACATGATAAACCACCTTGCATTCAAAGTAAATATAACTATAAGTATATAATGCTGGGGATTTGAAAACAAAGAATATATATAGCTATACAAACATACCCCGTATCTTTAAAATGTCAATAACCCTCTGCCTCTTGTCATGCAACTAGGACCCGGGGAATCTTACTTGAATATTGTTTTTAAGATGAAATAGAAAGTAAGTATGAGGGGACATAGGGAATGTACGTTCGACAGCATCAAAAAGACCTTGATTGCTATCCGAAATGAAGGTAATAGTCCTGCCTTGCGGATTCAATATTTTAGCCAACTTCTCAATAAACCAAGCCCAATTATCACTATTTTCATAATCAACCACAGCGTAACACAATGGATATATACCTGAAAATGAAAATCAAATATGATTAATAATATTCTGATTTGTTTACATTAACCCACAACTCAGTAGAAAATATAATTAGGTATTTGTATAAATTTTTTAAATCTTATAAAAAATTAAATGTTGGCCAAAAATATTCTGACCTCTGTTTTCATTCATAGCAGTCGCTGCCAATAGTGCTCCTTTAAATTTGTGCTTAAGGAAAGTTGCATCCAAGCATAGTAATGGTCTACAACATACAAAACCTTTAATAGTTCCACCAAGAGCGATGAATAACCTTTGAAATCGGTACGTGTTGTTGTCAACTTGGAGGGAACATAAACTTCCGGGGTTGGTTTCCATTAACTTATTTACATAACGGAAAAGAATCTTGTAGGAATTTTCTTTGTCTCCAAAAAATTCACTCCTCAAAACCTCTCATCCATACCAAGAATTCTAGTATGGAAGTTCAACGCCGTAAGACTTTTTAAATGTTTTCATAATTTCCTTCCCAGATATATGCGGGCACTTGCGAACAGAATCAGAAATAATTGAAGCAACCACTTTTGATATCATCATTTTATTGCATTTTCCCTGCAACCTCCCTATGCAGGTATGTTCGTTGTTCAATTTCTTGATTCTGAAACTGCCATTGTACCGACACTTTATAGCATGGACATTCCAATCACAATTCTCAAATTCTTTCTTAGCACAAACTGCAGTAACACATCCGCGCTCATTTTTCTTAAACTTTGCTTGGAAACTGATTTCAGTTGCATATAGTTTAACCTTCCTACAAAAATCTTCTGCACCACCAAGGAATAATTGGTCAACGTGGCTGATATACTCACCCCATTCATTCGATAGTAAAGCCTTCCCTTCTATTGGGTCGCCAGTCTTATATGTGACGCCCTGAATCCCGTTATGAGGTTTGGACCTCTGGGACCTAGGTAATCGCAGTGCTGTGTGCGACGACGGTTTGAAATGCATACTTAGAACTAATATAATAGAAAATTACAAATAAGGCCGTATATTTTAATAAAATTTGGCTTGTGGAGTCTGTATTTTCAATAAAATCAAACCTATAAATAAGAAAATAAAGTTTAACTAGAAAATTAACTCCATATCTATAATGATTTGTAATCTATAGAAATCAAATACTTCAATATATATGTATATATATCAATCCCTCTAATGAGGTCCCAAAATAATTAAATGGCATTTACAACACATATGAATAGAATTTAATATAAATCAATGATACAATCAAATCAAACGGTTCTATTATCTATAATCCATAAGGGACAAGTCATCCATGGACGACTACAGACGTTTAGGGTCATCAGAGGTTTCTAATCACGTACTTGTGCCGCCCCAAGGAAGTACTTGCAAAACTGGTTTGGAAAATGGGAGTGAGCCAAACATAGGCTCAGTGGGAACTACAAGGTTTTGCATAAGATAGTATATGTTGTAAAGCACACACACGTGCAATAATGAAAATATTATGAGTCGTATGCGTACGTGGACATATATATATATACTTATATCATTACATTATGGATATACCATAAAAATATAATAATAATGCCATGCAAATGTGATAAAAATCCTTTTATGTGCAATGCACACCAAGTGCTTTCCCAACCCCGAAGTTATGATAAGGAATATATGTAAACATCGTCAAAGTACACGTAACTCGGAGGAATATAATATCATAAGAAAACATAGGCACTAATCTCACAACTATCAATCTCAACTCACACCAGCCATCTAAGATATTCTCTACTGTGCACAACGATCGCGATCTAAGCCCCCTAAGGCTAGAGTATGCAACCCCCAAGACTGGGTCCCCCCGTGGACCACCTAGATGGTGTAAGGTATGCCGCCTCGCAGGGTCTTCTTACAGACCATAAAGTATGCCTCTCTGGAAGCGAGGTCCCTCTACACGGACCAAGGTATGTAGCCACCAGGGCTAGGTCAACCCCATAGACCACTAGTGCCTTACGAAACTAGGAAATCAATAAAACATATCCTCCCATAGAATATACTTATATAAAGTACACATACATGTACACATACATATATGTATATAAATATCTCCAATCTTCATACTAACCTCCACATATACAAACTATATATATGTATAGTACATATATCTCAAGGATGTCCCATTTACATCTATACATAAGAATCTTGTCAAACATATACAAAGCATAAGAATATATATATATATATATATGTATTCCAAAATATATGTACTTGATTCATATGTATATGTATATAACTTGTATATCTCCATTGACGTGTATATGTACCTAACAATTACTCAAGTGGTGGTGTTGTTGTTGAATTTTAACTTCCTTTGCCAAGTCCGTTAACTATGGGTTTAGTTAAGAATATTCATCTTTTGGGGAGTTTTGTATGTTTCGTTATGTAGGATCCAAGCCAAGTATAATACACAAATTATGAAAGTTTAAGTTCCATATAAACTTTCCCCTATGATCTTGGCTCTTGATTTATACAAAATAAACTTATAAATTTGCCAAACATAGTTACAGACTGGCAAGTAGGTAGTAGTTTTCATAAATAAGGGATTACTAATTAAAGTACAATAATAACACCACAATCACAAGTAATTATACCCAAAATATGTTTTCAAAACCAAGTATAGCATCTTATGTAGCGCATTATAGCGTATGTTTATAAAAGTACTCGTAAATAAGGGTTTTTGTACCCATCTTTTCCAAATCAACATAATACTTGGGGATTCTTGTAAAATCCATCATCTATGATTGTAAGAGATATAAATTAATCAAAGAATTAAGAAAAATGACCCCACAACCCCATGAACATGCATTTGTAGGAGATTTATACAAAACACTCAATTTTTGCTATGATTTGGGTTAAATAACTTGTAATAGTTTAAAAACAATTTGAAATACTAGTGTTCCCACCTTAGGAGGGTTTATCCCTTGAAGAATCGAGAAGAAATCGAGCCAGAGATGCGTTGTTGTGGAAACCCCAAATATAGCTCAAACTATAGCCATGGAGGATGGAAATGGAGAAGAAGATGAAGATTATGATGATGATTCAAATGGTAAATCATATGTAGAGGTGATTAAACCCTCTCAAAAGCTCCCAACATAGCCCCCAATTGTCCCCTTAGAGCTCTCTAGGTTGGTGTATATGTTTAGGATGAAATATGCTATATTTTGGCTTTATAATCACGTCTAGGACCCCATCAGTCGACTGATCAATCCCTATCAGTCGACTGATGGGTGAATCTGGTGCACTGTTAGTATTTTGGCTATAACTTCTTGTTCGGAACTCCGATTGATGCGATCTTTATGTCCACAGAAAGGTAATTTAAAGTTATACAACTTTCTGAGAGAAAGGTTCCTCAAATTCTGGATGAATAAATTTCAAAAATTCACCGAAGATAGCGCTCTGCCGAAGTGTTCTGAACAACCAGATTTTAACAATTTGCTTACTTTGCAAGCTGATTCGACCACCGAGGAGTGCGATTTGGATTTTGGTTGAACACGAAAGTTGTAGAGAGTATTGAGATGAAGATGTGGCCGCAAACGGGGAGTCATTTGGACCTTGGATGAAAAAGTTATGGCCTCTCAAAGTTGGCCAAAAATTAATTTTTTCGAAAAGTTCAAAATACGTGATTTACTTCCCGTTTTTGATTCGGACCACCCGAAGAATGAAATGATTGATCTTACAAACTTAATATACCTAATATGACATGTTAGAGGTGTTGGGTCAAATACGAGAGGTTCGAAACCCAATGTTCATGATCTAACAGCGATAAAGCCTTAACCGGGCTGAAGAGGAGAATTGGCTCGAAAATGAAATACAAGACGTTATATTATAGTCAGGTGCTTCTTGGAGAGATTTTTCTATTGTATATATATGAACATTATCTAGAGTTGGCAAGGCTTCCGCTTCGGGGCATCTTATGGAAACGTCAACTATATTAGAGTCTACAAGAATAAGGGCAGCGGACATGTATTCCATGTCATTGTCATTATTCAAAGGATGCGGAGGATGACCTGCAATGGCATATGTGGTCAAGAATGCCGATGATGCTAGTTGAGGAAACATGGAATGGACTACATTGGAAAAAACATTGAAAGATGTAGGATTCCTTTTATGAAAAATTGTCTCAAGCTCGCCGAAATTACATTGTACCTCAATGTATGGCTCCATAACTTATTAAAGAAGAGAATTTACGGGGTTACAATAGTGTACTACAATTAAACTTACCATAAAAATAGAGAAGGTAGCAAAACTAGTTTATAACCATCGCAATATAATAAGGAACACAGTAAGGATATGTACAAAATAATACAATATCTTGATGCTTGTGTCTTTAATGTAAAACTTAACCACTATGCATATTTTACTTAAGACTAGAACGATCTGCACACATATATTAATGTAAAGGGCAGACATATTAGTGTAATACCAATGTATTACACTAATATGAAGACATATTAGAGATGTAGATACGTTGACAGTTTTATAAATAGAGATATTATTAGGCATATTAATGCACTAGTGTGATACACCAGAAATATTTGAAACAGACATATTACACTAATAAGTAGGCATATTAGTTTGATACACCCTGACTATTCCATGAAAATTATATACGTCCACAAAATAAATTGATATTTTAAACACAAATCTACCTAACCATCGATCAAAAAAAATGCAACATATGATAAAAAAACTAATGAATAATGGAATGATGTGACAAAAATCTTGACCGAATGGAAAGAAAACTTTCTAAAATGCAAACATACGGACCTCTGACCAAAGAAGACCGTTGTAGTAAAGAAGTAAAAAGATGATGTGTAGACCAAAACAAATGATGAAACTAAAATACACCACCAATAAAATAGAAGTACAAAATTAAATGATAAGGATTAAATCAATAATTTTTTTGATAATGGATATACTACAAAACAACTACCCATTATCCTATACTTTAGGTGGTTACCATAATTTATTTATTGTGAGAGTAGCAACAAAAAATAAGGAGTCATAACCGATCCATTAAACAACTAGGGCAAGAGGGTCATTTGATGCTTAAAACCCTATAATAATAATGAAATTAATTTTAAACTAAAACCGGGCCAAATGCAAAACAATTAGGATAAATACAAAAAAGTGAGCTAAATCCCAATTTTTGAAATGGACTGAGTTTAAGTAAAATCAATCTCATGAAAATGGATTAAATACTTTCATTTCATTAATTCTGTGTAAATTTTTGTTCTTTACTTCTTTTATCTGAACATTTGCGCACACATGTGCCATTACCCGTTTCAAATGACTTAAGAAAATATTTTAAATTTTAGTCACGCCTCCTGCCTATTTTTCTGAGGAATAACAAGTGATAAAAGGAAGGGAGAGGGCAGAAAAGAGAAATGTTGCGCTCACAAATAAAAAGCCCTAATGGTGAAAACAATTCACTAGAAATAAAAAAGCCCTAATCGCTGAAAACCAGGCGACCTGAACAGCACTAGAAAATCGAAATCACGAAGTTGGAGAGGAAGGTGAAGTGAAGGTATAAGAATCAAATTATGCTTTTTCATTTACTTAATTACAATTGTGTCTTCTTAGCCTTGTACATTAATAACATAATATATTCTTGTTCTTCTGATTATTAATAGAGGTGGTGTTTGGATTCTTACAATCTGTATGTATTCTCTATTGAGTCTAACAAAGCAGCCACAGTCCGTCACTTTTCTCTTCTCTAAAATAGGGTTTCCAATTTGAAGTGTTTGGGTTTTTAGAATTTCAATTTTAACAATTAATTAGGGATTTTAAGCTTATTAGTATTTTTGTTCATTCCAATTATCACTCCTTTACCATTTGTCTAATTTAGTGTAATCTAATTCCTTCAATATATATAAGAAATTTTCATATATATATATATATACATACTTCCATTGTTTTAGGAAGTCTAATCTCTTTGTTTTTTATTCATTTCATCTCTCCAAACTCCACTGCCATCACCATTAGAGGGTGGGTTTTGAACTTTTGATCAATAATCATTGAAACTTTCAGATGGTCTATTCTGAATTTTTAGATCATGTTACTCTAAATTTTCCATTAGTTTGATAAATTATTTAAGGTCGCTATATATTCTGAATTTGTAGATGTTCGATTCTTAAACTATCCTACTTTTTTGGATTGTTGGGATTATGCTCTGTTTAATTTGATTTTTTTTCTGTTTTCTCTATAATTGACATTTGTTGGGTTTGGTAATTTTTCTTAGTAAGGGATTGATAAGATTGATTTGGTTCATGTTAATAAATACTCCCTCCTTCTCAACCTCAGAGTTCCATTTCAAATGTCAATCTTTTGAAGAAACATGGATTTTGATGGAATCAATGGATGTAACTAAATATCTTCTCATATTCATCAGACATGATACATTAATTTAATGAAGGGGACTGTTAGTTTGAGAGGTCACACAAAAAGGAAAAGTTGGACCAGACGTTACCTAAAATGTGGAATGGCTGGGTATGGTAGTGGAATAAGTCACACATGCATTAAACAGAATACGATAGGGGTAGATTTCTATCAAAAACATCATTCGAATAATTGAGCTACTTTTAGAATGAAAACAATAATTTACTCTAAAATATTGGTAGGATGAACACTATTTAATTCACCTTTAGGGTTTTTGTTCATGTTAGCATGTTAGAGCATCCACAGGGTAATTATAATATTTAGGCTAAATTTAGCATTCATTTTATCAACTTTTAAAACAGTCCACAGCGAGAATGGTAAAAAAAAATTATACGAATGAAGCAGAATCGTATCAGTTGGAGTGAAAAAAATAATATTGGCCATACGAATTTCGCAAAATCGTATGAGCCATACAAATTTGGCACAATCGTATGGTTCATACGATCTTGGGAAATTTGTATGGGCAATTTTGAGGGTTTTTTTTTTTAACTCTTTTGGTTACACCGTTTGGTCCATAATTTGTGTTAATTATATTTTTGCCCCAACAATTGAATAACTCAAATGAGCCATGTTTAAAACACAAAACAAATTTATATGATTTGTATTAAACATAAAAAAATTAAACTAAGTTCTAATTTCAATTGCAAAAGGTTCCAAAAAATGCTAGCTTGTTTTAAAAATTATTTCAACATCCATTTATTATGTTTTGCAAGATACCATTATATTTTTTTCAAAATTATTATGATTATTCTTTTGACAAATCATCATTCAAATGTCCATATGATTGTGTTTTTGAAAGTCCTTTTTTCTTTAGACCATGATTGAGGCCCTATCCGTAGTCTTTTATGTCTTTTGTGTTTTTTGTGTCTTTAAAATGAAACAAATTGAAGAAGGCATTTGCATGCATTCGTAGCATAAACCAGAAAGAAAATTGCATCTCCATCATTCTCAGCATTACTCCACTTCTGTTTAATTTAAGATCATTCTCATTCCAAGATTTCTTCAAATCTTTATGTAAGTGTTTTAAAATTTTTATTTCTTTCTCTGAGTCTTGTAACTTTCTAAATTGTTCTTATCCTAAACTATATTTTTTTCACAGAAATTATAATGGATGTTGTTCGTCGAATGTTTGATAAAAAAACAACCAATCGAAGTAAGAAAAATAAAGCGTCTGCGTCTATGTCTACACCTACAGAAAGGTGTGAACCTGCTAGAGCGAGTACTGGTGGAGGCGGTTCGTTACGTAGGAGGAGAGAGTCGCCAATAACACCTGGTAGAGCAAGTTCCGCTGAGACATCAAGCAATATTATTGAGCAAACCGAAGTTGAAGATGTCGTGTACACACTTCAAGTTATGGATGATAATACTGGCGAACGAATTACAAAACAGTACACTCGGTTAGCAAATTATGTTCCTAATAATATTGCTGATTATAATGTACAAGGTAATATATACGACTTACGCGGTAATTGGGCGGGCCCGAGTAAAATTTATCGCAAAGTTATTACAAATTACCCTGAAGTTAAACGCATTATTGATTTAAGTGGTTGGTCTCAACTTTGGCAAATGGAGATGCCTAAATCATACCACAAAATTGTAGCTTCAATAATACAACGGTGGTCAAATAAAACTCACACTTTTCACCTTCCTATGGTCGAAGTGGGTATTACTTCATTTGACTTTACATTCGTAACAGGTAATCACAGTCTTTATTTTTATAAGTTTTATTTATAAACTATAATTTATTTTTAATACTATTTTTAATTGTAAGAATATCTTCTGGAGTTGGACCACCAGTACCCCAATTCATTTTTTAAATTGATTTTTTTTTTAGGGTTATGAATTTGTTTTTTTGTATTTTCTTTAGAGGTTATGTGAGGGGCTGTTCTTGTTAGTAGTAGTCAATTCCTTATTTTGGTCTTTTTTGGTTCTTGCAGGGGACATCTTGTCCCCTTTAGCTGTACTTTTGCTTGTTTTTTAAATATAGTTTTATGTTTCTTATCAAAATAAAATAGCACTCCATGTGTCCCAAATTAAGAGTCCATGTACGATTTTCACACATTGTTAAAAATCCACAAATTTAACATACTCAGTAGTTAGAAACAACTTGTAAACTATCATGAGATTTGGACCATTGATTATGTTCAAAGAAAAATGGACTCTTATGTTGGGACGTCTGAAAAAGGAATAATGGCCTCTTAATCAGGGACGGACGATGGAGGGAATATACGAAATTTACAACTCCAGTTTCAAACCAAAGTGGGGGTAGAAGCCTATAAGGGAAGGTCGAACTTGATTGGAGAAGATTCATTACCACAGTAAAACATTATCATATTATCCCTCCGTCTCAAATTAAGAGTTCAATTCACAGTTCCAAGAAACGGCTAATACTCTAGCGTTTATGTATTGGTATGTACGTACCAAAATGTTGGACATTTTCATTCTAGGACACCAAAATTGCCAATCCAAACAATAATTCTCTGTTTCTACTCTCAGGGTTGTTTTTTATGTGGAAGAAATAGGAAACGATCAGAAATTTAAATTTTTCACAACTTAATATCAAATAATGTAGAGTTTCTCAAGCTTAAATTAACCAACTATCTAGTAATCTATAAAGCACGGACACGGGTTCGAGTGTCGTACCCGGGACCGGTACGAGGTACGGGTACGGCAATTTTTAAAAAACTTAGACACGGGTACGGCGAGGGACACGTTTAATAAATAAATAAATAAATATATTTATATAATAATATGCATTATGTAAACTCATATCCAAAGAACATTACAAACAAATAAAATTTAACATCACTTAAAATAAACAAGTCATATCCACAAGAGAAAGGATTGCATCAAATAGATATATATAATAGTCAATAGAACATCCTTGCAATCCAAATACAAAAGAAAAAAAAACAGAAAAATAAGTGCAAGACTACAAACTTAAATAAAATAGTTTAATTGTTACTCCTTGTTTCTCAATCACGGGAAATTGTCTCTAGCTTCTCCAACGTCTTCTTCTTCCTCTCCTAAAAACATTTCATCCAAATCGGGTTCGTCAAGCACTCGCAGGCAAGCAGAAAACGACCAGCAGAAGTGCAGAACCAAAATTAATGACTTTCTCTAGGCAAGCAGAAAACGACCAAGCAGGCAAGTAGAAAAATGACCAACCAAAATTAATGACCAAGCAGAACCAAACAAAAATGACCGAGTAGAACCAAGCAGGAAATGATAAGTATAAAACGAAAATTGCAGAACCAAAATTAGCCAAAATTAACCAAAACTGCAAAACTATTTATAACCAAAATTAATCAAACTATTTCTAAGTAGAACCACAATTAACCAAAACTGCAGAACTAAAGTAAATGACCAAGCAGGCAAGTAGAAAACTGGAAAAATAGTGAAATGGCGTCGTGCATACCTGTGGTCGTGAGTGAGAACTGAGAAAGCGAGAAGAGTAGAAGGTCCACGATGAAGCAGAAGCAAACCGAGAAGAGTAGAAGAGAGAAGGTCGTCGTTGAGATGAGAGACGGACGTTGAGAAGAGAAGAGCGGTGTGAGGATGTTTGAGCGTGAGGCGTGACCTAATTTTTGTTCGATTGTTATTTGGTTCGATTGTTATTCGGATATCTCATCTCTTATAACTTAAAATACTATTAATAAAATTAATTAAACAAAAACCCCAAAGTTTATTGCATATTATAAATCGACCTTTTAATTTTTGAATTTTTCCTCCGAGCCGTGTCGGGTACCGTACCCGATCTATTTTTTGCCGTGTCTGTACTCGGTTTAATATTATTTTAATTGGACACGCCACGTGGCGTACCCAAGTCGTGTCCCACTCATACCCGTACCCGTACCCGTACTCGAGCCGTGTCCAAACGGGTACCCAGAAAAAAATGAAGTACCCGTGCTTCATAGCTAGTAATGTATCAATTTCGAAACGCAAAATATGCTTCTTTAAGAGCATCCACAACGTAATTATAATATTTAGGCTAAATTTAGCATTCATTTTATCAACTTTTAAAATAGTCCACAGCGAGAATGGTAAAAAAAAATTATACGAATGAAGCAGAATCGTATCAGTTGGCGTGAAAAAAAATAAATAAATAAAAAATAATATTGGCCATACGAATTTCGCAAAATCGTATGAGCCATACGAATTTGGCACAATCGTATGGTTCATACGATTTTGGGAAATTCGTATGGGCAATTTTGAGGGTTTTTTTTTTAACTCTTTTGGTTACACCGTTTGGTCCATAATTTGTGTTAATTATATTTTTGCCCCAACAATTGAATAACTCAAATGAGCCATGTTTAAAACACAAAACAAATTTATATGATTTTTATTAAACATAAAAAAATTAAACTAAGTTCTAATTTCAATTGCAAAAGATTCCAAAAAATGCCAGCTTGTTTTAAAAATTATTTCAACATCCATTTATTTTGTTTTGCAAGATACCATTATATTTTTTTCAAAATTATTATGATTATTCTTTTGACAAATCATTATTCAAATGTCCATATGATTGTGTTTTTGAAAGTCCTTTTTTCTTTAGACCATGATTGAGGCCCTATACGTAGTCTTTTATGTCTTTTGTGTTTTTTGTGTCTTTAAAATGAAACAAATTGAAGAAGGCATTTGCATGCATTCGTAGCATAAACCAGAAAGAAAATTACATCTCCATCATTCTCAGCATTACTCTATTTCTGTTTAATTTAAGATCATTCCCATTCCAAGATTTCTTCAAATCTTTATGTAAGTGTTTTAAAATTTTTATTTCTTTCTCTGAGTCTTGTAACTTTCTAAATTGTTCTTATCCTAAAATATTTTTTTCACAGAAATTATAATGGATGTTGTTCGTCGAATGTTTGATAATAAAACAACCAATCGAAGTAAGAAAAATAAAGCGTCTGCGTCTACGTCTACACCTACAGAAAGGTGTGAACCTGCTAGAGCGAGTACTGGTGGAGGCGGTTCGTTACGTAGGAGGAGAGAGTCGCCAATAACACATGGTAGAGCAAGTTCCGCTGAGACATCAAGGAACATTATTGAGCAAACCGAAGTTGAAGATGTCGTGTACACACTTCAAGTTATAGATGATAATACTGGCGAACGTATTACAAAACAGTACACTCGGTTAGCAAATTATGTTCCTAATAATATTGTTGATTATAATGTACAAGGTAATATATACGACTTACGCGGTAATTGGGCGGGCCCGAGTAAAATTTATCCCAAAGTTATTACAAATTACCCTCAAGTTAAACACATTATTGATTTAAGTGGTTAGTCTCAACTTTGGCAAATGGAGATGCTTAAATCATACCACAAAATTGTAGCTTCAATCATACAACGGTGGTCAAATAAAACTCACACTTTTCACCTTCCTATGGTCGAAGTGGGTATTACTCCATTTGACTTTACATTCATAACAGGTAATCACAGTCTTTATTTTTATAAGTTTTATTTATGAACTATAATTTATTTTTAATACTATTTTTAATTGTAGGAATATCTTCTGGAGTTGGACCACCAGTATCCCAATTCATTTTTTAAATTGATTTTTTTTAGGGATATGAATTTGTTTTTTTGTATTTTCTCTATAGGTTATGTGAGGGGTTGTTCTTGTTAGTAGTAGTCAATTCCTTATTTTGGTCTTTTTTGGTTCTTGCAGGGGACATCTTGTCCCCCTTAGCTGTACTTTTGCTGGTTTTTTAAATATAGTTTTTTTGTTTCTTATCAAAATAAAATAGCACTCCAGTGAAGTGTGTTAAGGAATATTTAATGAATAAGATGATTCTTGTAAATACTGCGCCACATATTATAGCTAGAGTTTTTTGTTTTTTTGTGATTGGTTCTGTCTTTTTCCCAAATGGAGCACATTACATTCCATTCGGTATGCTCTCCCTTGTTGAGAACATACAAAATATTGGAATGTACGATTGGGGTTCTGCAATTCTTGCATGTGTATATTACGGATTAGACGCCATTGTTCCAATAGCGGGCCGAAAATGAACTAAGAGTGTTGATTGTTTTTGGCAATTTATTGAGGTATGAAAATATCTTAATTTGTATTATTACTTTTCATTATTTTTTAATATATATTTTTTATTATCAATTATTATTAATATAATAAATTTTTTTTACAGTACGTAATATACGAGTATTTGGATACTTCATGTCCGCAATTGAAAGTAAAAAATGTTGACACTTGACCTCGGATCCATCGCTGGGTTAAGACAAATAGAGAACGATTCTGTGGGCTAATTATGCACAATTTTCCATCAGCCTAACAACAAATAGAATTGCGGTCCCCCGACTCCATAATTTGGCAGCCATATTTAACATCACAATTACTTAATGAGCATCAATTACAATTAGCTTATGGTATCTCTATGCATCGTCATATGTTGTTAGATCCTCTCAACGGTGGTATATGGTATTTGGGAGAATGTTGCGTTCGACAATTACGCAAGGTTATAGTCATTCCAGATAACCCTCCAGAGGAATTAAGTTACATCTCTCGTGACATTTACCTTGATCATGTCAGAGAAGTTAATTGGCCCTCAATTGATCAATTTTATGTTGAAGTGGTAGAGATTGAACAACCTACTAATTTAGATGATCTTCCTCCTGTGCGTACTCATACAATAAATGAATGGAGAGTCATGTGTGGTGAGGCAATGCATTATGGAAAAGAGGTGCGCAAAGCGTGTTTTCAGGAGACTGTGAATTTCGTAATAGAGCTTCAATCTAGAGATCTTATGATGCGAGAGGTCCAACAAGAAAATGCAAGTTTACGTGCTGAAATCCATCGATTAAATGGTGCTTCTGCTATGAGTTATGGTGATAATGTTTACAGACCCTCGATGGACGGAGTAAATGCATCAAATCCATATTTTACTGGAAATGTAGGGTTCGCTGGATTTGCTAGTTCATCTGGTCCAAGCTATCCAAGTGCTGAGTTCGAGTTTGGTCAATTTGGTTCTTCCTCTGGATTAAATACGCAATCTAGTTGGCCTACTCTGGATGAATTGTAAACATGTAATATGTATTTTATTGTGTACATGTTGTAATATTTGTAATTATTTTTCACGAATATAAAATTTATTTAAAGTTATTATCATTACAATTATTTATCATTACAAATTTGGGCAATTATAATATCATTACAATTATGTAAAATAATATCATTACAATTATTTAATGTAATATCATTACAATTATTTTTTTTAATATCATTACATTTATTCAATGTGATATCATTAAAAAAGTAATATTTATATACCATTTTTGAATGGTGATATCTTTTAATACATTTAAAGACTTAGCTTGTTGGATTAAATCTTCATCACTATTATCATTTATGCGTGAAGTTTCTGGTTTGTCTTCGTCAGAATAAGAATCAGAAGAATCAACTAATTTTAATTTTTCTTTGGTAATAATACTATTAATTGTTTCCTTAATCTCAGGAATCTCTTTTTTAAGTTTAGAAATTTCCTTTTTTAAATTATTAACTTCTTGGTTTAATTCAGGGAGTGTTATTTCTTTTGAAGGATTTTTAAATCTTTCTAAAGTTTTATTAAGACTAATGATGGGTTTTTCTTTGTGTTTAAGTAATTTATTACTTTTATTTTCTTTTAATAATAAATCTTTTAGTTGTTTTAAATATTGATTTTTTAAATCATTATCCGAATTTTTTTCAATTAAATCGATTAATAATGTTTTTTCATCATTATGATCTTTTTTATCTTTTGTGATAACATTTAATGTTTTATTACAACATGTTTTATTGCAATTATCTTTACAACCCATTTTTATTTTGGATGAGTCACTAGATTCATTAGCTGATTCATTAATTGAAGAACTAGTAGGAATATCAGATCCAGGATCATCATTACTACTAGGAGTATTTTCTAATTGCATTAGTTTTAATATTTCCTCTGCATCTTCATTAGAAATATGTAATTGGTTAAGTTTTGCCTTAACTTTGCATTCATTTTTATAATGACCTTTTTTACCACAATTATGGCAAACAACGTCATTTTTATTATATGAATTGTTCTTTTTTCTTTTACCTTTTGCTTTATTAGGTGTAGACTTGCTATAAAAGTCATCGTGACTTTTTTCTACTTTTCTTTTCTTTTTAAAAGATTTCTTCTTTTCATAATTATGTTTTTTGAGTTTTTTCCTTTTGGATGGGGCAATTGATGGGAGACCATATTGTTGGCAAAAATTACCTAATTCGTATTTTTGTTTTCTTTTGTTAACCTGACTACTAATCTTAAAATCTATACACATTTTAAGACCAGTTTTTTGTATTTGGCTAATTATATCTCCATATGTTAAATTATCATAATCAATGAAACCTAAATCTTTAGCCAATTCTTCTCTAATTTTGTGGGCAAATAGACTAGGTAAACCATTAACAAATTTTTCCTTCCAAAATGGTTTATTACTATCTTCTCTCATCATTACCCTAGAGGTGAACACATCCTTATACCATCTAAAGTCACTTAGAGTGGGGCAAGTTAGATTGCTTAATTGATCATGTATTCTCTCAGAAATATTGCTTGGAGTTCCAATAAAATGTTTAACAATTGTATATATTAATGTATTAATTCCATCCGGATGACCAATCCCTATTTCCTCATCAAATATGGGATTGCCATCTTCATCTTGTTGGACTGCATTAATTATAGAATCTCTAGCTTCTTGAGTGAGATGGTTCTCCCACCAAGACCTAAGGATTCCAGTAAATCCAGACGCTAATAATTCCACAATATCAGGTTGTCCTAATGTGTGGAAGTTATTTAAATAACTATTAGCAACCATGGACATATGATTTAATTTGTTTAGTAACTCAGCTTCACTTAAGCCATCAATATTCCATTCATACATTTTATTAGATGAAACAGAAAATTGATTACTTAAATTTCTTTCCTCAAACTGTAAATCTGGAGGAGTTGGTTTGGAATACCAATTTTTTGTTAAGCTGGTTGGATTTGGCTTATTGAAAGATATTTTATTAAATTGATTTCCAATATCTTTTATTAAAGATTTGGTTGAATAATCAGATGCAATTGATTCTTCAGAATCAGATTCTTTATTTATGACATTTAAATCTCTATTTGAACTTGTTTCAACAACTTCACTCGTAGGAGATTTTTGGTTTAATTTTTTAAATATTTTATCTAACTGTTTTATAACTTCAGTATCATTTTTCTTAGATTGGATGGGTAATCCTAATCCCAATCTATATTCAGGAAGTTGTAATAAAGGTTTATCAGATTTCTTTTCGATTTTATTTTTATTAATTGTCTCTTGTGTTTCAATTTTAGTTTCTAATTTAGTTTCAATTTTATCTAATTGTTTTCCTATTGTAGTTAAATATTGATTAGTGAAATTATTTTGTTCAATGATTTTCTTACTATCATCACTTCCACTAGGTAATTTAAAAGGAGTGGCTTTGATGGTAGTATTAGCTACTGAAATATTAATCGTTTCAAGTGGAGGATGAGAAGAAGAAACCTTTTCATTATTCTCTTTTATCCACTGGGTTTTAGTAATTACATTACACGTTTTGTAATATTTTTCATACCAATCAAAGAATTTAATATTAAGTGTAAATTCGTTCATAAATGTTTCCCATTTATTTATTATTTTAAATCTTTTCTTTTCTGTAGGGACATCAATCTTAAATTGGTGTCTCTTAGACTTATTAGAATATGAATTAAAATCTAGAGTTAGTTCTATCCAATTAATTTTAAAGTCTTTGTTAATTACACAAAGCTGGTGATTAACAGTTCCTGTCTCAAAATCACTTCGAGTAGGAGATAGTTGTTGATCATCTTCTTCAGTATTATTAGGAGTATAAACAGGTTGGCTAATTTGGCCATGAGTTCTAATATTTTTTAACTTAATATCATTGAGATTTGTTTTACTTATTAAATCTTAATCTTTTATAGAAATGTTGTCTATTCTAGAAGGAACAGATGAACTACTAGAAACATCATTAAGAATTAATGGAGGTTTTCGAAACCTAGTTTCGTCAAAACTTATTCGAACAGTACCATCAAGGTATTGTTTGATGTTGTCTAGATTCATTATATTGTTAACTGTTGGTTGTCTTGGAATTTCATTTTCAAAAATCCATTGACTAGGGAAATTAATATCTTTCCATAAAATTGTTTTTGGGACTTGGATATTGGCATCATTAGTACTACTTTGAATTAATACCGTTTTGTCTTTTGGACTTTTATTAATTGCTTTAACATTTAAATTAGTTTTCATACATTTATAATGTATTCGATATATTAAGGCAAGAGCACGTGATCCCTTAATCATTTGAGTGATTTTTCCTGCAGTTTTAATATTAAGAGTTAATGCTTTCAAAATATGAGGATTACCTAAACTTAAGGTGAAATCTGGAAAGCAATTAAAGTGTATAGGACCATTATGTAAACTTGATTCCATAATGCCTAATATACTAGGTGTAAAATTTAAATATCTTGCATCACGTAGACACAACAATATAGATGAATTAACTCCTTTAATTGTTAAAGGTTTTATGGCAACTTGTATTAAACCAATATGAATAAAGTTATTTCCTTTATCCATATGTTTTTTGATTAATTCTCTAGTTAATAAAGAACAATTTTCATTTTCTTTATTAATAGCATAACATTTTTCAACTGTATTAATATTATAATCTGACTTAAAATTATTAATAAAAGTTGATTTATAAATCTCACGAGGAGATACTTTGGGGATATTCCAATCTCCAAAATCTTGATTAATATTCTCATAAGAATGTTCTTCCTGATTAATTATATCTGGAACTGAGGACATTTCTGACCTCGAGCTAACTGATGAACTAGATCTAAACAATCTACTCATTTTATTAATTTTTTCTTCTAATTACTAACCCCTAAACTTAAGTGGACCATCATTGCACTTATCCTAATAAACCTTTTAGCACTCTTCTGCTCCCACCTGGAGACTTACACTGGCTATCTAGTTATGTTTTAAGATGGCAAATAGATACACTAACGAAGAAGAGTTAAATAATCAGAATAGAAATTAATAATCAAAGAAAGATTGATTAGAAGCAAAGTTAACCAATAGCTGGAAAATCAGAATTACGTTCTGATACCAATTGAGAAGCATAACAGAAGAATAAGAAACAAATGGTAGTCAAATGAACATTAAATATAAATTACCTAAGGTTCATATCTGCCAAGACAATATTTGTTTTAAAACAACATTTGTCCTAGTAAAAAACATGACAGATAGAATAATTTCAGGATTACCATTTATATATTTATTATATCCATTTACTACCTCAATTAAAGGATTAATTAGCACACATTTAGGTCAAAAAGTAACCTTTAAATTTGTTACTGAACCTAAAGAAAGAAACTTAAAAATTATCAAAGACCAATCAATCAGTAAAAGTCTAAATCTAATAAATTCTAAAACAAATCATTTAAAGTACTTAAAGGATGAAATTAAGTATAAAAAAATTGAAGAAAAACTTGAAGACAAAGATCTTCAAAATCAAATTAAAAACTTTAATAAACTTTTATTAAAGGAGGTCTGTTCTGATCTTCCTCATGCCTTTTGGCATAGAAAACGACATATTGTTGGCCTACCTTATGCTAAGGAATTTAAAGAAAATTTAATTCCTACTAAAGCTAGACCAATACAAATGAATCATGAACAAATGGAATATTGTAAAACAGAAATTAATGATTTACTTAAAAAAGGAATAGTAAGAAAAAGTAAATCTCCTTGGTCTTGCCCTGCTTTTTATGTCAACAAAAATGCAGAAAAAGAAAGAGGAACACCAAGGCTCGTAATTAATTATAAACCTCTTAATAAAGTATTAGAATGGATTAGATATCCTTTACCTAATAAAAAAGATTTAATTAATCGACTTAATCAAGCATTAATATTTAGTAAATTTGATTTGAAAAGTGGATTCTGGCAAATCCAAATTAATGAAAAGGATAAGTATAAGACTGCTTTTACCACTCCTTTTGGCCACTACGAATGGAATGTAATGCCATTTGGCCTCAAAAATGCTCCAAGTGAATTTCAAAATATAATGAATGATATATTAAATCCATTTAGTCATTTTGCCATTGTCTACATTGATGATGTACTTATATTTTCCAAATCAATTGAAGAACATTGGAAACACCTCCATTCGTTCTTTAAAACAATTAAAATTAATGGTCTTGTATTATCACCAACTAAGTGTTGCTTATTCCAAGCTAAGATTAGATTCTTAGGTCATGACATCCAATATGGACTAATTAAACCAATTAATAGGGCTATTCAGTTTGCGGATAAATTCCCCGATGAAATTTTAGATAAAAATCAATTACAAAGATTTTTAGGTTCCCTCAATTACATAGGAGAATTTTATAAAAATCTTAGAAAAGAATGTAAACCTTTATTTGAAAGGCTTAAAGATAATCCTCCTCCTTGGACTAATATTCATACTTCTTTGGTCCAACAAATTAAAAAGCATGTTAAGGAATTGCCTTGCCTTGGCATATCTGATCCATCTGCTTTCAAGATTGTTGAAACAGATGCTTCTAATGTTGGTTTTGGGGGAATTCTAAAACAAAAATTATCTCCTCATTCTCCAGAACAAATTGTTTGTTTTCACTCTGGCGCTTGGGATAATACTCAAATTAATTATTCTACTATTAAAAAAGAAATACTTTCTTTAGTATTATGCATTAATAAATTTCAGCATGATTTATTAAACCAAAAATTTTTAGTCCGCATTTATTGTCAATCAGCTAAATTTATTTTAGAAAAAGATGTTAAAAATCTTGCCTCAAAACAGATTTTTGCGAGATGGCAAGCCTTATTAAGTATATTTGAATTTAATATTGAATATATCAAAGGTTCTCAAAATTCAATTCCAGATTTTCTCACACGAGAATTTCTTAATAAACAGGAGTCAAAATGAGTGGACGCGGCAGAGGCCGTAGAGGGAAAGGGCCTGGTGGCAGGCCAGAAACTTTGGAGGAATACTATGCTAGCCTCCGTAATCAACCCAAATTCGATCTGTGCGGCCCAAATAACATGCACGAACCCAACCCTAATTATAAACCTAAAAAGGATGAGATCAAGGGCAAAGGAACTGTTATTCCTTTTCCTTCCCAATTAACCCCTACTCCAGTCACAAATACCTTAACAGTTTTGGGCCAAATACCCAAACCATTTAGTCAGGCCTTAGCTAGTAAACCTATTGATAATAACCCCTTTGATGTTGAGCCCATCCAAAAGCCCATCAAAACTAATTATCCTAAATCTAGCCCCTATTTACCCAAATACCAGGCTAACCTATTCTATGTTGAGCCCAGTATGATTGACATAGATGACCCTTTAATGTTAGCCCTTCAATTCTTCCCTCCTGGATGGCACTTCTTGCCCCAGGCTACCCACAAGAATCTAAAATTTTACAATAAAATTTTAGTTTCTACCGAATCAATTTTTATTAAACCCATTTATGATAAGGATAATTCTTCAAAGGTCATCTACCATTCCTTATACATAAAGAAACTAATTACCCTTGCAGAATGGGGGAGTAATCCTTACGATCTCTTCCAATTACCTGGTTCTGATTTATTTTATAATTACCATGATTATATGGAAGCATGGATGAAGATCCTATGCTATCAAAATGAAACCTTTAATCACTCCTGGTTCATACAATTTGACCAGCACTTTAAACCTTCTTTCCCTAATTGGTTTGTCCGATGGTGGGACCAGTTTGGCCCTGATCCTAATTATCTTCCTGAAACCCTTTTGGAATACATGAATTATTTTGGAAGAGTTTCACCCTTAATTACAGAAAGTGCAATGCCTTTAATAGTCCTTTTCCTTAGTAAATATAAGGTTCCTTGGATTCTTAAATGGCAATACTATTTAGCCAAAAGCCCTTTACTCAGCCAAACCCTCCAATCAACAGGCTCCACCAGTGCCGTAATCAAAACCCATAGTCAAATTGATATTGTTTCTCGCCAAACTTTTGTGAAATGGTGGGATAAATACACCATTGAGAGAATAGTCAACATTATCCTGAAAGAGTTCCCTTTAGCCCAAGGCCCAATAGCCCATGCGGTTACCCAACCTCTTTCTTCTTCACTTACTGTTCCCTTTCCAAATAAGGCTTCAACTAGTGGAACCAAATCAGACCCAATCAAACCCAAAATTGAGCCTAAGCCTACTAATCAACCAAAACCCCAATCCAAAGTTGAAAGTCCAACTCCATCCTCTAATACATTGGATCTTGATAGACTTTCTGCTTCTCAAATGCGGAAAATACTTGCTGCTCTCAATAACACAATTGACCAACCTCCTCTCGAAGTAGAAGGCTCTCCGAAATCAGATGAAGGCTCAGTATCTGGTCCATCCCAGCCCAAAAATTGGTACGAGATGTCCATGTATGAAGACGCCCAAGACCCGTTTAATTAAATTGGTATCTTCACTCACTACTTGGGTCAATACCCAAGAAAAGCTGTATACCAAATTAATTACATGGTGCAAAAGACAAAGCTCCCAGACAACATAATGACACTTTTGACAAAGTAAAGTCAAAAGTTTAACTTTTCCACTGAAAGCTATTCAACAAAGTTTGAAGAATATGGCTTTCCCTGTGCAATTTGTCTGCCATTGAAGACTCGTGATTCTACAGTGGCAATTTATACTTTTCCTTCTATAAATTGCTGTAAATTTTCATTATAGGAGGCAGGTCTAAAACCTTCTCTCTCTTGTATTTTGAGAAACTTATATTTTCACTATCATTTCATATTTAAGCAACCTCCCTTTCAACCAAGTTTGAATTGTAAGTATTTTGGAATCATTCAACAAAGTTTGAATGTTTTGATGTTTTGTAATTTATTTTCAATAAAGTTTGAATTTTATTAAGTTTGAATTTTATTTATTTTAAGTATGCTCTGTGACTGCCTCTAATTAAGGATCTCTCACATCAGAAATTTGTTATATTAATCATTTACTATTCGTTATACTAATCATTTACTATTCCGCGCTACTCTTATTCTTCTGTTACGCTTCTCATTTGTTTCTTATTCTTCTGTTACGCTTCTCAATTGGTATCAGAACGTAATTCTAATTTTCCAGCTATTGGTTAACTTTGCTTCTAATCAATCTTTCTTTGATTATTAATTTCTATTCTGATTATTTAACTCTTCTTCGTTAGTGTATCTATTTGCCATCTTAAAACATAACTAGATAGCCAGTGTAAGTCTCCAGGTGGGAGCAGAAGAGTGCTAAAAGGTTTATTAGGATAAGTGCAATGATGGTCCACTTAAGTTTAGGGGTTAGTAATTAGAAGAAAAAATTAATAAAATGAGTAGATTGTTTAGATCTAGTTCATCAGTTAGCTAGAGGTCAGAAATGTCCTCAGTTCCAGATATAATTAATCAAGAAGAACATTCTTATGAGAATATTAATCAAGATTTTGGAGATTGGAAATGTCCTCATTACAATTATTTAAAATAATATCATTACATTTATTTAAAATAATATCATTACAATTATTTAAAATAATATACCGTTGCATATTTTAAATTACAAAGCACATTAAATTATTCGCAAACTGCAATAACGGTTTACAACCATATTATTATATGGTAACGCTATACTTAAGATAAATCCAATGTGGTGCGTACGCGAAATTCTTCTCCTTCAGAATAGAGATAACGTGCATTCGCATATTTTCTCTACATATTTAAATTGAAAAAGTATTAGTGCAATATTATATAAAAAGCCATAGTATGAAAATATTTCAAATAACATTACCAACTCCCAGTACTCTTCCATTCCACCTGTTGTTTCTTTTCTTTCTTCAAAGAAACAATGATATTTGTTTACCGCCTCTTCCACCTTCATCCAAATCGATTTAAGTTCCTCAGGAGTTATTGTGTCTATATACGTACAACCATCCGGCTTAGGAGTTGAGTTGAATATTTTGGCCATTTCCACCCATGTCTGGTTATTCTCCCGATCACACCATGTACCAGAATGAGTAAGCTGTTCCCATGCCCAGCACAAATTTATATGGTCAGGGGTTGAAAATTTATTTGAATTTTGGAATAGGGCACGCCGGATAGATCGTCTAGATGAAGAAGCCATTGTCAGTATGAAATAATAAATTCAACACATCTATTGTATTTATAAGAAAAAATATCTGTAATATTTTTTTTCTTTTAAATTCTAAATTATTATAAAATAATTTTTAATATAAATACTTGTTTGTCTCCTCTGTATAGATATAAGTCAATTATATTAAAAATATTAAAGAAAAGAACAGTTTAATGTAAAAAAGAAAAGTACATACACTTTATGGCTGATTGGACCACCCGTGAACCTTGAAAAAACATAAAGTACAATAATATTATATATATATATATATAATTGATAAATTTACCCTACCCCGTTCACACCAAAGAGAAAGATAGGTTAAAATTCTGACAAGTAGGGTACCAAGCGACTAAATTTACCATCTCACTAAATTTTAGTCATACGAATCTCGGACATTCGTATGAGTAATACGAATTCAGCACACTCGTATAAAAAAAATAAAAAATAAATGAGTTATACGAATGTGTGTCACTCGTATAAGTCATACGATTGTGGCAAATTCGTATGACTCATACGAATGACACACATTCGTATGAAGCCCATTATTTTTTTTTATTTTTTTTTTTCATATTGACGTTGCTCCATAGATTGGATGGCTTTGGATGGTGTTAAATTAAAAGTTAACTTTTTAACTTTAGGGGGTGAAATTGTAAATAAGTTATTAAAGTGTATATTTTAAACCAATAATTGTTTTTGTATTATTTAAGTGCCAAATTATTTTATCTATAAAATCAAGTTTTGCACACCATTTTTTTCTCACTTGTTTGCAACATTTCTCCCAGTAGTAGAATAAAAAAAAGAGGTGAGGAAAAAAAAACAAAGTTAGATAGAACTTTGTAAATTTAGTACGAGTGCAAAATGACGAATCGTGTGCATGGAACAAATATGTCTCCACATGAAGATGAAGCATTATGCCGATCATATATTACTGTAAGTACAAATGCCATAGTTGGAAGTTCTCAAACAATTGATAGATTTTGGGATGCTATTATAGTTGAATATCACAAACAACCTGGGATTGTTTATGAAAGACCCTCACGATCTCTCCAGTCACGCTTCTCTTATATTAATAAAGCTGTTGTGTTGTACGTTGCAAAACTTTCACATGCTATGCAACATCAAGCTAGTGGAACAAATGAAATGGATGTGGTAAGCAATTTAGCTGAGCAATATATATACATAATTATATATATAAATAAACTATAGTTTAATTTAGTTAATTTAATTAATTTAATTAATTCATTTTTTTTTAATTGTAACACAGATTAATATGGCACGAGAAGCTTACCTATCACAGAAGGGTAAACAATTTACATTTGATCGATGTTACCAAATTCTGAAGCATCACAAAAAGTATGATTTGTCGACAACGTCTCAAAATACTCAACGTTCGCGATTTGGTCCTGAACATGGTGGGTCATCATCTATAAACTTATGTGATGATTCATCCCCTATTGATATTGAATCGCCTGGCGATCGACCGATAGGGAGGAAGGCCGAAAAGCTTGCAAAAAAAAAATCATGTGGAAGCACTTGCTACCGCACAAGCATCCCTTGAAAAGGCTGAGAAGATGGATGCAGAAAATTTATTTTATATCAAGGAAGCCCATGAGTCGAGAATCCGAGTTGAGGATCACATAAGTCAATTGGTTGCTTTACGAATACGCGATGATGAAAGGGCTGCTCGTGAAGAAGAAAGGAAAATTCGAATGGAGGAGAGGCAACAGAGATTGGAGGACGATTCAATTATGAGCATGGACACTGCCCACATGAATGAACAACAACTTCAGTACCACAACTGGAGAATGAATGGAATTGCAATGAGGAGACAACAACAATCACAAAATTCACAAAATATTCCTTTAGATCATTATTAGTATTTACATTTGTTTTTTCTATTGTTATGTTAATGTTATCACCTGTACGCAATTATCATATTTTGTATTGCAATTTAAATTTTCACTTTAATTGTGAATTTATATTTTAACATTTTCAAAGAAATACATCTATATATTTTTAAAGTAATAAATTATTATGGTCTAAAATAAAATGTAATAAAATCACACGGAAGTACTATAATATAAATTGATAAAAGAAACGGTACATTTAATTATATAAAATTAAATGACGACATACTAATATAATAAATAACTAGTACAAATCATTACATACTACTTAATATATTAAAGACAATTAACTTATAGAATATAAATTAGTCACTTCCATTGTTAGAAATTGCCCAAATGTGTTCAACCAAATCATTTCTAAGTCGATTGTGCATATCTCGATCGTTCATTTGAACCTCGCGAGCGAGATAATCTTGAAATGTTTGTGATGGATCTTGCTCTAGTTCTGCATCTGGGGCAATCTGATCATAATCACAATTCCAAGTAGAGTCTCATCCCTCGTCTTCAATTATCATATTATGTAATAGTATACAACATTGCATCACCGTAGACAGTGCTTTCTCATTCCACAACTTTGCAGGTTCGCGAATGAAAGCAAAGCGCGCCTAGAGAATTCCAAATGCGCGTTCGACATCTTTTCTTACACTTTCTTGTTTTTTTGCAAATAATTTTTGCTTTAGATTTGTTGGATTTTTAAAACTTTTAACAAGTGTAGCATATTTAGGATATATTCCATCGGCTAAGTAATAGCCCATGGTATATTGGTTGCCATTTATTTCAAAATTACACTGGGGTGTACAACCGTGTAGAAGATCGTCGAAAACATTTGATCTAACTAACACATTTAAATCATTATTACTGCCAGGCATGCCAAAGAAGGACCTCCATATCCACGTATCGTATGATGCAACAGCCTCCAAAATTATTGTTGGTGCATGACAATGACCCCTATATGATCCATGCCAAGCAGTAGGACAATTTTTTCACTTCCAATGCATACAATCTATACTTCCAAGCATTCCAGGAAATCCTCGTGCTGCGTTCTCCGCTGAAAGACGTTGCACATCTGTAGACGTGGGTGGTCGGCCGTACTGTTTCCCAAATATTGTTACAATTGCTTTGCAAAATTTTTTAAAACAAATTAAACTAGTTGTTTCAGACATGATTAAGTACTCACCCCATATATCTGCACTTGAACCATAAGCAAGATAACGCAGAGCAGCTGCCATTTTTTAGTGCCTTGTAAAACTTGGTCGGCCAAAACCATCTAATTTTTCAATAAAATAATCATCGTAATCGCATACAGTATTTAAAATACGATTAAAAAGATGTCGAGACATACGAAAACGCCTGCGAAAAATTTGCGCAAGGTAAGTTGCTGTATAGGAAAAATATTCGGCCCATAATCGTCTACCAGCTTCTTCGCGTGCTCGATATATTGTACTGCGTATTGTAACTTCCTTGTTCTGAAGATATTGAATTCTTTCAATTGCCTTATTCTTTTTTCGCCGATTTGCTTCAATATGATTGTTATTTTCATCATCAAATGTAGAATAATATTGACTAATTAAATATTCTTCTTCAAAACTGTCACTCATATTGTGTGAATTTTTTTCAGAAAATTAATTTATCCATCTCTCTCGTGCTCCCCATGTATTTATAGTCCATAATCAACAATTAATATTTGATATAGTTGTTGTCAAATCTACGAAATACGAGTAATAAATAAATAGATACGTCATTTATTTGAGATCTTTACATTTTTAATAGTTGCAGTAGGTGGAACATACTCATATTTATATATACGTACATACTTATATTTATATATATATATATATAAATGTACTGCATAGTACTATTACAATAGTACTATATAATAATAAGTGGAAGAAATCCACAATCCTAGCATATCTTTGAGGGATTTACAGGGTAGGCCTGCAGAGTTTGAGGGATTTACGAAAGAGGCCTGCAATATTTAAACTTATTACACAATAGGTCTGCAACATTTCATATATATACGCAATAGGCCTGCATAGTTTTGGCTATTTACGCAATAGGCATTATTATGTCTTCATACTTTAGTTTAAACAATTATATATATATATATATATATAATATTATTGTACTTTATGTTTTTTCAAGGTTCACGGGTGGTCCAATCAGCCATAAAGTGTACGTACTTTTCTTTTTTACATTAAAGTGTTCTTTTCTTTAATATTTTTAATATAATTGACTTATATCTATACAGAGGAGACAAACAAGTATTTATATTAAAAGTTATTTTATAATAATTTAGAATTTAAAAGAAAAAAAATATTACAGATATTTTTTCTTATAAATACAATAGATGTGTTGAATTTATTATTTCATACTGACAATGGCTTCTTCATCTAGACGATCTATCCGGCGTACCCTATTCCAAAATTCAAATAAATTTTCAATCCCTGACCATATAAATTTGTGCTGGGCATGGGAACAGGTTACTCATTCTGGTACATAGTGTGATCGGGAGAATAACCAGACATGGGTGAAAATGGTCAAAATATTCAACACAACTCCTAAGCCGGATGGTTTTACGTATATAGACACAATAACTCTTGAAGAACTTAAATCGATTTGGATGAAGGTGGAAGAGGCGGTAAACAAATATCATTGTTTCTTTGAAGAAAGAAAAGAAACAACAGGTGGAATGGAAGAGTACTGGGAGTTGGTAATGTTATTTGAAATATTTTCATACTATGGCTTTTTATATAATATTGCACTAATACTTTATCAATTTAAATATGCAGAGAAAATATGCGAATGCACGTTATCTCTATTCTGAAGGAGAAGAATTCGCGTACGCACCACATTGGATTTATCTTAAGTATGGCGTTACCATATAATAATATGGTTGTAAACCGTTATTGCAGTTTGCGAATAATTTAATGTGCTTTGTAATTTAAAATATGCAACGGTATATTATTTTAAATAATTGTAATGATATTTTAAATAATTGTAATGATATTACATTGAATAAATGTAATGATATTAAAAATAATAATTGTAATGATATTACATTAATAATATTGATTATATTATTTAATGTAAAATGAATGATAATTATATTTAATTATGATAAATTTAGTAATTGTAATAATTGTTATGATATTAACTTTAAATAATATCATTACAATGTATTTAAAATAATATTCCGTTGCTATTTTCAAATACAAGCACATTAAATTAACCGCAAACTGCAATAACGTGTTCAACCAGATGATTAATGTAACCCAACTT
>JAKCWG010000501.1:0-92934 GCA_021464415.1 Lonicera japonica | reverse complement strand
AAGATTCTATTCTCCCCAGTCAAACCAAATATAGTCCTTTTTTGGCAAACCGCGTTCTGCAACATCAAGTATCTTGTAATTTAGATATCCAAACATACAAAGAAATTATAAACAACACAATATTTGAGAGAAATAAACACACGTTTTAAAAACATGGTTGCTTGCGTCCCAAAAAATTATGTTCTAACAAACACGTGCAGAAATATTATTTTGTTATGTTTGCATTACTTTTACCTAACTTTTTATAACTGACCGGCGGGTGGGTTTGGCAATTTTATGCTTTGATTCTCCCTACAAACTATAGGCCCATAAGATTTGGTAAATAAATAATTGCCAAAACAACTTCTTTTCTTAGAATAAATGACCAACTTTTTATTTTTTCACAAGATATTCCCATGGGACTAATCTACTGAAAACTAGTTATTGTCTCCGAAGGCCAACTTTCGCACACCTCAATTAATTCCTGTTCGAGGCCAGCGTTCGCACACCTCAATTAATCTCTGTTCGCGGAACAATGGCTAGCCGCTGGCCACAAGATGTTTTTGCGGCTGCCGGAATTTGACTTGGGATCTCCTAGTTAAACCCAACACTAATCCCAGTGCGCTACCACTGGACCACTTGCTGGTGGTTCTTTCGGGGCATAATCAATACAAAACTTTAGCTCTTTTTTAAGACATAATTAATATTATAAAAATATTTTATTATTTTAACCGTGACTTATATTAAAATTAGTTTTTCTTCATTTTATTTTTCTTTTGACACAAGCGACAGATAAATTTGTGTGATTCTTGAAAAAAAAAGGGAAGGGGATTGAATCGAAACAGCCCGTATAATAATCACAGTATTAACCACCTGGTCAAAGCCAGAATTTAAATTAGTTTTGTTTTTCTGAGAGCTCAGGGAGTAGTATTATTTTTATTTAAACTAGGGTATACCCGTGCCGTCCGGCACGATAAAAAGAATAAAAAATAATAATTAGATAAAATATAATTACGTGAAAAATGTGAGGATCGAAGATGTGTATGATTGTATATTACTTAGGAATGAAAACAGATAATTAAGATATCGCAAAAAACGAAACATATCTAACTAAAAATATAACCATCCTCACTCGAGATGTGTTTTACTTGTCCAATTAGACCTGAAATCGCATCAACCGTTTTATAATGTAATGATGTTATGAGTGTATTTAAAAAGAGAAAAAAATGTTATATTTGAGGCAGATCAAATTGTAATATAAAAAATTATTGCCCTAAAATTGCTTCGATCCTTTTATATTGTAATGGTGTTATTAGTATATTTAAAAGAAAAAATACTATATTTGAGGTAAGTTGGACACTAATATAAAAAAAATTCACCCCATATTCGAGGTAGGTTGGACACTTATTTTAAAGTTATAGCATTTGAAAATAATTTAAAATTTGATGAGAGAGAAATATATATTTTCAATAACTAATGAGTTAGAAATAGTTTAAGTATACTATTATATTTGTAATGTTTTATAAGTTTTATATGCATAATTTTGTTTTCAATGGATCTTGTTTTGTAGGTGTTGATGAACATATTTCATACATATTTTTAATTAAAGTTGAATTTGTAAATTTAATAATCATAATGAGTTGGATATATTTTTATACATAATTTAATAATCACAATGGATCTTGTTTTGTAGGTGTTGATGAACATATTTCAAATATATAAATTTTATTAAAGTTGAATTTGTAATTTTAAAGTTATGGCATTTAAAAGTTTTTTAAAAATTTGATGAGAGAGAAATGTTGTAGAAAAGTAGAGAGATGTAAGAGTTATATTTGTGTATATATTTAGGGTGTGAGTAAATGTTAAGTTGATTGACATCTTGTTGTGAGGTATAAAAATGATTCAATGGTCTAAAAGTGTTAACACCATTACAAATTAATATGAGACGTTGGATTGATTTATTATTTTATTGCAAAAAATCCTTGTTTTATAATATAGATAAATGAACTTCTTATATCTCTATCTCTCAATTTTAAATGGACTCCTCTTTTTCTTTTCTTTTTTCCCTTCTTTCTATTGAATTTGTTTTAAATCTTCTTAATATATTGAAATTAGTGTTTCTTAAAAAAAATACTGAAGTCAAAATGAAACTTTTAATTTTAGAGTCAAACAAATGCTATTATCAAAGGTGAAAAGACAGTATAGTCCCTGCTATAAAATAAGAAATACGTGCACTCAAATTAAAAGAAAAGAAACAAGTTTTAATTACGCAATTTTTGGTAGGAATTAGAAAACGTACGCAGAGTGCGCAAATAAAAAGAAGAGCCAATGAGGGGGAAAGATGTTGTCATTTCTCCCGTTTTCTCGCATAGATAGACAGATACTTGATTGAATCAAAATCAAAAGTAAAATCCCTAATCTTGTTGAGAAACCGAGGAGGCCATAAATTAGGTCAATGGAAGCATAAAATCGCCTCATCAAGTAAACTCTAATCACATCTCCATTGTAAATAACAAAGCTCATCAATACATGTGTTATCTGTATCTATAGACAGAAGTATTAGATATAAGTCGGAAAGGGAGGATTAGAGAGAGAGGAGAGGGAAAAAAACTCACCGGATAGAACTGAAACTGAAGGGAGAAAGGGAAATTAACAAGGAAATCACCAAACGAAAGGAACGTCTTTGCTTTTTCTTGGTCGCCTCCTCCCGTAAAATGTCTTTCTCGTCTGCTTTTCAATGCGTACACTCTCCTCTTCTTAAAGAAAGGATTTGATGTCTCTATTTATAGCTTCTGACGAAGACATTGCTACTTTTATTGGTTCCCTCAACTGTCGCGTCCTTTTTCTGCTACCTTCGCTAATTTATTTTTCTTCCTTCTCGAAATCTCGAATACATTTATATATAGGATAGGATGTGTTTTTCCTTCCTCCACTCTTGGAATATATATTATTCTTTACGAATATTTTACAAATAATTATACTATAATTTTTTAATATTAAACCTACTAAAAAAACCAAAAAAAAAATAATTTTTTTAGAACAGTATAGGATGTTAGTTAGTAGGTGGTGATAACATGTATAATCATATATAAGATCAGGGGTTTGATTATTAATTCAAGTATTATTTTTATTTTTAAAACATAAAATATAAATTCATATTTTCTAGTGCATATGAAAATTACTCCTCATATTAATAAGAAAATTTATGGGCTCATGTTTGGCTTTTTTTTTTAAAAGATTCTTCCACAATAATTTTGCAAATAGTATATTCCAATTATTCTTGGAATTAAACTGATGAAATATAAAAATGGCAAAGATAGAAAAAATCAAAAGCAACTATTGAATTGTGAATGACAAACGTTTCCAAAAGAATTGTGAATGACAGAGAGTGAACATAACGCGGAATGGAAAGATTCCAAAAATATTCTAGATGGATATTCCTCAATTCCTGGGGTATATACATAATTTGAAAAAATAAAAAGTAAAATATTGATGGACAGATACTTGGAGGGATTATGCTGCCCATCACTACCTTGTTCACTACCCGATGGCCCCAACTGCCAACTCTCTCTTAAACTATCACGTAAATCCCTCAAACTCATCGTCTATCTCCACAGAGGACCCACCCACGTAACACCCACAAATATAGAACAAGATGAAAAAGAAAAATTAACGAGAAACAAAATATATAACAAATATATTAAATGGTCCGATAATTAAGTAAAATTTACATTATCTACATTCAAAATTTAAAATAAATAATTTAAAAATCTAACACAACTTCACACAACGCTTAAAATATATCCTTTCACTCTTTTATGGGAGACAAGTTAAATTAACGGTAAAATACTTCCTTCTTGCTTACTTCACAAAGCAAAAGAAGGATATCATCAAAATCAACACATCAACCTTCACATTGACGCATTCTACAGATACTTCTACCCAAGACCTCAATACACGCAACAGATCTTGACTTTCAACAGCCTTACATGATACACATTTAAACTATTAGGATCCGCAAACGTACCTTCTCGTTTGCAACAAAACTCTTGTGATCCACAGCAAACATCCAACAACATACTTACAACCACTATTTACAAACATGGACTCAATTTATCATCCTTGAGCTATTCCTGCTTCCCCACCATTTGTTCTTCAACTTGTCACCAGACCCACTTTCATCTCCTAGCTTGTGCAAAATTAACTTCGTTTCCCTTAACCTCGTCCCATAATCCTTCTTCCAATCTTCAAACATTTGCTTCAACCATCTCAGTTCGCGTTCCGGATCCAAACTAGCCTCAACCTCCCCCGACTTCACCTCCACTAAGAACTTAGCATCATCTCTAAATACTTGCCTCCTTTGCTCAAACTCTTCGGCCAATCGGTTTATGACACTCAGACCCGCACTCATAGGTCTCACCACTCCATTGATGGAATATCTGTCGTCTTTTGTATTGACTGATGCATTGGAATTCCTCTTTGAACTTTCGAGGGACATGCTCTTCTTTGAAATGGAGAGGCTTGATTGCAATGATCTCATTTGTTTCTGCCATGTTTCTTCCATGGACTTCATTTTCAGCTCATATTCAGACCAGCGGTTGTCGTAGTGTTGAATTTGCTGGCGGATGATGTCATTTTCCTCCTCTTTCTCTCTTGAAGCAGCCTCAGCTTTAAGAATTCGGCGTTGTAGTTCAGCTAGGATAGATGGATCCACCGGCACCTCATGTGGGTTGTTGTCCTGTTTGGGAACTCGTCATTTATCATCTCATATGGGAAAAAGAGGGAGGGGCGCAATATACCAGTTTTGCATATATACTAGATAACTTTGTGCCAAACAACAAGGTGAACTGCCGTGGGACAAGACAGCCTCACTAGCCATGGCAAATGAAAAGCAAATTTTACACTAGGATTCTTATAACGAAGTTATAGGCCGAAAGATCCAGTCAAACACCAAGGTAAAAACGAATAGGACAAGAAATCCTTTTTTTTAACTTACCCAGTAAAGATGAAAAAACCAATGCTTTGTGATTATAAAACCAGTTATAGTTGAAAGATCCACTAACAGAACACGTAAAATATGGAGGAGGTATCAATATATGGTATGGACAATGGCAAGCTAGGGTAGGTCTTCAATTCAATATACCGTTCATAAAACCCTCTCGCTTTTTTATGCAACTAATTGCAATCAATTAATGTGGGTGCCTGAATTCCGTTCTTCCTATGCTTAAATTGAGAGGCGTTGGTGGACCCCAGGAGACAGAGAGAGAGAGAGAGAGAGAGAGGTCCTGAGATGTTCGTGAAACCACTGTCAATCAAGTTTCTTGAAAGGTTTCTGTTTGAATGAGTTTTCTTCTCTCAAGGGGGGAGTGGTACACATAAAAAATTTCAACAGTACAAATACGGAAAAAGTACAATACAAGCTAAACTAACGCATTAGTTTATGCAATCAACCATAGATTTAAGTACATAAAGAGGAAATCGTATTGATTTCCTATCACACCGGCGCAAACTCAACTTTCTATAGTTTGGAACACAATGCTGGAATCGTTGTTTGTGAAGCACTTTGGTGAAGAAGTCAGCCGTTTGATCAACAGAGTGAACAAATTGAGCCTAATTTGTGCAAGACTTGTACAAGCGTGAAACACTGGGCTGACAATGTATGTCAAGCTAACACCCTCCCTCACGTGCAGCCCCATTCCTGCACGTGGAGAACAGAAAGAGACCAAGGACCCCCCAGAAACCAGAGCTCTGATACCATCAACGATTTATATTTGAATTTATAGTTTTCACTCGAATATAGATACACAAATAAAGAAACAAAATACAACCCTAAAATAGGCCTTAGTATATGCAATCAACCAATAATTTGGTACACATGAGCAAATTGGTCCATGGTAATTGGTTCCTACTTCCTACATTATGCAGTGGTAATCTTAGGCATTTTGCATACAAAAGAAGTGTAATCAAACACACCCTTCGGTTCAACTAAATGGTTGTCTATGGGAAAGGGCCCAAAAATTTAATTTTATAACTACTCAAGGAAACATATTTAAAGTAACTTATACTTCATCCTCAAAATGAGACATAAACACTAGTGAAATTCATCATTCCATAAGGAGTTAAAGCCACCAAAAGAATAAAGGAGTACCTCTTTAGCTCTACAATGTAGTAATTCTACATCTCCTGCACATCTTCTGACTAACCAGCCACGAATTACTGAAAATATAGAAGTGTCGTGAACAAGAACAAGTAGTTTATAACAAAAGATCAAAAGTGCTGCCTCTAACAAATATTAGAAAATTACCTGATTGTATTATAATTGACGCATGATAAACATTTTTGAATTTCTTCCTGCAAATACTGCCTTTCATCTCCTTTTGAATCAGCAGAGCTGCTCTATGTCTCTGTAGTAGGACTTCATATTCCTTTCTGGTTTTCTCACCGCGAACCACTGTAAATACAGGTGATCAAAATTTAGATTAAACCAGCTAACTACGACAAATTAGGTTTATCTTAAAAGCGCTTTGATTGAGAATTCAAAATAGACATACATGACTGAAGAGTGGCAATTCCTCTCCTTAATTCCTTGAGGTACCGGCGAGCTTTGTGACCTCTAAAACAGCTTTGAACACGTAAGATGCCAAGGAGAGTACGGTTGGTAGTATCCTCAAGTACCCCAATCTGAAGAAAAATAAAACAAAATCAATAAAAAAATGGGACAAGAAAGTCAAAAATAAAGGAAAGACCGCATATATTCGTCTCACCTGTCCAGTTCGAAAAAACAATTTCGTATAGCCAACTTGATACATCTCAGGCGGAACATTAAATTGGTGAAGAATTGCAACTGAAACACTAAGCGGATCATGCGATGCAACATTGTCTAGCAGAAGAAATCCATACCTAGTGCAGAAAGATTGAATTGAAGGGATTATAATAAAGAACAAAGGGGCAAGAAGATCCGAAACTTCAAAATTATGAACAGTAGTACAGTATACCACACACTCATAAAATTAGAACAAACTCTACCTTCTGGCAAATTTCTGATGAGATATCCTAGTGGGGAATCCAGATTTTGATATCCGAACTACTTCTAGGACACCACAACATCTTAGCTGGTGCAATACAAGTCCTTGCTGATACACTCCAGGAGACTGAGAGTTGTTGGGCTTAATACACCGAATAAAATGTGGTGTTGTGTTCTCTAAACGTTGCATTAATTTGAATAGTTGGCCCTAAAACCAGTAAAAGAAGTATAATACATAATGTAGACAATCTAATAAAGAAAAGTTCCTTGCAATATATATAACTTAAAATTGACAACTATACAATTCACTGTCTATACTTGAAGTGGTGCACAGATAATGAGCATGCAATGCCCACCAGTAAGTAAACCAAAAATGACATTAGCAGAGAAATAGTAAGGAATATGTAATGTGAGCATTTTAAATGTTATAATGTCAAGTACACATGGAAAAAATAATGAAAGCTCGGAACAGTTAATGAAGAAATTTTAGAATGTAGGAACAGAGCATTATTCATGCGAAACTCCTATTAATTGTTTGTCATGGCTCATGGCGACATCTGCTATAGGCCTGTGAAAACATGAATCTCTTTTGATGGGGGGAAATAGTCGAGAAATGAACTTGAATTGTAGTATTGTATTTGGTTAATTGGTTATTTGATCATCCTCTCCAACATCTGTATACGCCAAGTTCACATTAGACAATGACAACCACTATGCATAAGTAACCATTTACTCCAATCAGGCTATCAAGTAATTATTAGGCATTCTTTGCTTCAAGGTTGAGTGTATGACCTATGAAGCACGGACACTCTCTTGGAGGCCACGTGTTGGGCCCAACACTCTCCGATACTCTCTCCGACACTTGAATTTAATTATAGTCTCTAATACTTGATAATTGATTTAGATGGCTACTATTCCTAGTGTTTCTTCATTGCAACATCAACTAAGGATGAGGCAACTAAGCCCCTTTTTATATTCCCTTTTTTTTTCTATCATTCTATGAAACAATTTAGTCTATGTATGCTTTTTGATGCTTAATTATGAAACAATTTAGTGATCATGTTTTGTGCATTTGGGTTATTAATGCAATCTAGTTTCATTTTATTGAATTCTTAAATATTTACAATGTTTATTGTATATATAATTAATTAATTAAGAACGTGTCTCCCCCACATATCGTGTCCTACATTTTGAAAAAATTGCATATCGCGTGTCGAGTCTATTCTTCATAGTGTATGACACATAATTTCAATTGTTTTATGCAAAAAAACCAAAACTGTGTTTTATGTTCTAGTGATGGAATTGTGTAGCTCATAGCAAGAAACAAGAGTTGAATATGAAAACGTAGGACATGAGGCAATAAATAGTATACCCTCTGTTACACAGCTTAAGAACCACATTCTATTGATTATTTATAGTTTAAATTTTTGGTTCTTCCCTAAGGTCACTAGTACCATTCCTTAACTGTAACAAAGAAGTTGGTTAAAATAACTGGTTTTCACAATGCATTATCAATTGAGGATTTAGTACACTAAGGCCTCGTTTGATTCAGGTATTAGGACCAGTGGGATTAATAATACCAGTATTAATAGTACTGGACTATTAATCCTGGTATTAATTTAATACCAATACCTTGTTTGATTCATGTAGTATTAATACTGGGATATCTCATGCTAATGTTAACACCATGTTTGGTTCTGTAACTCGTATACGGAATTATATTTTGGACTAACAAATTTTTTTTTTTAAAAAAAAAAAAAATTTAAAAAAAATGTGTAAAAAAAAAACAAATTTAAAAAAAAAATTAAATTTTTTTTTAAAAAAAAAAAATAATAATATAGTAGTAGTGGCATTTTTGAAAATATTATAGTAGTAATGGCATTTTTGAAAATATATGGTTCATTTTTCTTAATCCTGGATAAATAATACCACCTCCCCCCTGGTATTAAATTATAGCACAAAGAGTGGTATTAAGTTAGTACCGGTATTAGTAATCCCAGTACGTTTGTGCGAATCAAACAAGGTATTATAAAAAAAGTGGTATTAATAATCCCATCCCACTTTTTAATACCCGAATCAAACGAGGCCTAAGCGTACATGAAGGACAATCATATGATGTCTCAAATGCGTGGACAACCAACTTATTTTGAAGAAAAAAAATCCTCAAGATCAATCAAGAGTCCAAATATTGGAAACTAAATTACAAAAAGTAAAACTAAGTATAAGCACAACATTTGTGCAATTATTATTAACAGGGCTACAGGTCATCTGATGCTAGGTCATCTGATACACCAAAGTTGTTTTCGAGACCTACTAAACTGTGGAAAGGGAGTGTACCTTAAATTTTAATACAACACTCAGTCTTTGGGAATCTGCTCCACCTGATTTATATAGTGAACCAACTACAGGCTTCTCAGTTTGACTAAGCATATTGGATGCAAATGTCTGAGGAAGGCGGCATGCGCAAGAAGCCAGAAGCTGAATGGTGTTCAAGTGTAACAGATCCCGATTCTTCTCCAAAAAACCAGTTGTTTCATACATAACCTGACAGGGGCAAGTGCAACTATCAATTAATTGAAATTTTTGTTCTATTCATTCAGACAGATGTTTTTTGGTTAGTGATCTGTTGCACATCAAAGAAACCGGGTCTACATCAAATTGTCCAGCTGGATACATATCTTCAGTAAATAAAAATTATAAATCAATAAGCTTCTTTTATTAGATATAGGTGCAGTCATTCACTTCACAGATAGCCATATAAAAGGAGAGAAAATAATGAAGTGAGTTTGTACACGTATTTTGAAAGCTACTAGTCTGCTACCGCCTACCGAAATGGCCATCTTATCTATTTTCTGTGTCTTCTATTTGATTTTACCAGATGATTTCCTCTACTTTGGTGAGATCTAGCCCATCTTTTTTCCTTAATACTATCTTTCTCTAAAAAAAATAGCTACCAAACCATTTATGTAGGTCTTAATATAACTCATTTTTTGGATTCTGTTAATAAGGTTTTGATAGATGGCAATAGATGTTCTCATTATCTCGTAGCTTGATATTTGATTGGTAATCAGAAGGGGAGAGCATGAAAATAAGCCACTAAGAAACAAAACAAAAACCCACTAAAGATATATCAGTTATGAAGTATATACATCGCCTGCATAATGGCATACAGTAAAAGCTTCTCCACGTTCTCCTTTAAAACAGGAATTATGATTCAGATGCTGCTTAAGCTTATTGGCAAAGGTCAAATCTGTGCCATTTGGGAATGTTGACTCCTCGTCTAACAGAGACAATAACCCCAATGGTTTCTGCATGAAAGGCAAGAATTTAAATCATGGAATTATTTTATATGGAAAACAAAAACTTATTATAGAGAGATTTTTAATACAATGGAAAATGAGAAGATTACACAAAACTAGCTATATTTATTCCACGGAAATTTTGCAACTGAAGATGGAAAACGTAAAATTATTAACATTTACCATGGAGAAAAAAGTGTTAGCAAACACACCCATATAGTATCCAGATTTCCCTATACACTAGTTGCTTTTTTTTCCAGAATAAACATATAACACATCCTTATGAATGATGCGTAAGAAAGATCATAGCATCTCAACCAAGACCAAATAAACAAATGGATCAAGTACGTTAAATAATAAATAATGTATAAGGATATTACGTGCCTTCTCAAAAAGATTCAGGCAGTCTTGGTTATCTTCAAAATCCACATTTGCCCAGTCGATGCCATCTAGGATATATTCCTGGAAAAGAAAATCAACCTTGTCAATGAACTTTAAACTGTAGAATTCGCAGTGGCTGTCTACACTATAAGGGTGTTTGATTATGAAGATTGTGAGAGTAGAAACTGAACAGGTCAACTTTACTTTAACTTACACAACTTCTATTCATTTGAATTCAGCTGAAGAAATTGTCACTTGAAATACTTACATATATGTTTCTTTACAAGTATTTGATATTTATATAGATAGAATATTGGTACTTGCCTCCTGCTCCAACTTGAATAAATGACGATTGAAGTGTTGTTGTAGTCTCTCATTGGCATAATTAATGCAGAACTGCTCAAAACTATTTCTCTGGAGAAGGAAAAGAAGGTAGATGGTATAATACTGGCAGAAATGGAGAATAAGAACTAAAAAGATAATCCAAGTAAGAGCAAAAGAACACACATCAAATGATTCAAAACCATATATATCAAGAATGCTGATGGATCTTCCAGTACGGCGCTTGCCTATTGCAAGTGACTTGTTGATCTGTTCTACCAGCCAATCAAACAATGAAGAATAGATTGATTTTGCCAAGGCATCCCTTGTGTCAATGGCCTGAAAGATGAGAGGCAGAATTCAGAATAAAGATACATAACCCATTCCTAGATATATAATGCCAAGTGTCAAAACAACCAACATGTAAACATTCACTGCAAATTTTTTTCTTACCTGAGAGAGGATCAGCTTTTGAACTATAGTATCATTACCTACTCTCAGTTTTCGAGATGACAAAGCTAGCTTTAGTTCCTCAACATCACACCCAATTAATTTAGCAACACTGGTTAGACCTGAAGACGTTCAACCTTGAGTCAGATCATGCAAAATTCAGGAAGCAATGGGAACAACAATGTATTCAGTGTGAGCTATGATTTTTTCTAATAATTGCAGTACACTAGATTATTGCTAATAGCAATGTTTTAAAAGGTGCGAGGCAGGTTCAAGGCGTTTTGACCGGGCGAGGTAAAGGCATCAAGGTGCTTTGAGGTGTATAAGCCTCATTTTTATTAAGAAAATCCTAAAAAATCACAAAACTATCATAATATTGATAATCATTGCTAAAAGAGCAAATAACTTAACAAATACAATAACAATCTCAAATCATCGCAGCACCAAAATAACAAATAACGATGTCACTACATAATTAAACTACTACATCGCCATGAAGTCATCACATAAAAATAGCGAAGTCACCACATAACAACTAGTTAAACACTTAAAACTAGTGCATCACCATAAAGTCATACATTAAAAAGTTTACAAATCATAATTCAATACAACTATATATTATATATAGAAGGCAAATTATATCCATATAACTATAATTAAGATTAATTCATTACATATAGTACCCAAATCACAAAAGAAGTGATGAGGAAGAAGTGAGAAGTTGAAAACATAGTGAGAATAAGTAAAAACAAAGAGAAGAAAAACGATGAGAAGTGAAAGAAAAGGGTAAAGAAGTGAAAGAAAAGGGGAAAATACTTGCAAAGAGAAGAAAACGATGTAGCTACTAGTGTCTTAGCCTAGGGTTTTGGTCTGAAAGAAGGGCGTCGGCCGTTCTCCTCTCCTTTTCTCTGCAGCTCATTCTCCTCTGCCTCTTTGTTGCTTACAATTTAGATCAATAGGGTTTGGGGTTGTTTTACTTCTATTTCTTCTTCTTTTTTAAAAAAAAATGCAGCAAAACGACGTAGTATCAACTTAAAACACGTCACACGCCTTGAGGCATACGCCTCAAAGTGGAGAGGTGTAACCCTCAAATTTTGCCCAAAAAATCAAGCCTCGTAGCGTTTTTCCAACGCCTTGCCTCGAGTGCCTTTTAAAACACTGGTTAATAGGAGAACTTTTGATAGTGATGAACAGCCTAAAGAGAACAGTAATAACCTAACCACGGTAGAAATCACGAACATAATAATAAAAAGTGGGACACATCAATCAAATGCGTATAATGATATTATTAGATGTACATATCCTCTCCCGTTTACCAAACGACTTAATTATTTGCATTCAAAAAAGTAGAACAAGTAACAGAAAGGAAAAAATTAGTGTAATATGACTTCAAACATTAGTCACCAGGCTAGAGCAATTTCAAAATTGATTTAGGATGATGTTAAATAATAAATGATGCACCATCAGCCATTCCTACACATGAACAAAGGAGCTGTTCAATGCAAAAACTGTTCCCAGGTAGTGAACTGCAATACATAACATTGTGCCAAATGAAAAGGTCTAAAAAAAAACGTTGAGGTTAGTCCTTCAGGGATATTACCTTCGTCAGGCACAGCTTCAACATGGTTCTCATTATCAACCACAAAGAAGGAGATATTCCCCAGCCACAATACAGCAGCAAGCATTGCAAATACACTTTCTTGGTCCTCTTTGCTAACATGAACAGCATCCAGGGCTTCCTATTAATAAAAACAGCAATACTGATAATCATTTCCACATACTATAGCTAAGTTTATAAATGCTAATTTGCCATGTGAAAAGAAAAAGGAGATTAAAATGCGAAATAGTTGCTGCTGAACTCCCTTCTTTCCCTTTTCTTATATTTTCTTTTGTTGCAAGAAGATGGCTGATATTTATTTCAGAAGAGAAAGGTTGGATAAAGTACCATTAGAACACAAAACTCCTCTGCATCATCAACCCCAGAGATTGAATAGCAATTGCTTTGCCTCAGGTATTTATACTCAGTTGCACTCTTTATATTCAATTTCTCTATTAGAAAACAAGAAAAGGCAAGGAAACAGAGGAAGATTATCAACAAGGTTTTAAGGTTTTCAAAATCTAAAATATTCAACTTCACAAATATAACCAAGGAGAACGCATCACTAACTGCGGATAACTTAGTAAACCATGACATGCCTACAACTAGGTCTACAGATTTTTCATCCTTTGGCATCAAGCTGTTTTCAGCACCCAACTATACCCTCTTCCACAGGGATCCCAGATGAAGGAACACTGGGAGAGCAATGCATTTCCAAGGGCATATATATACTTTTAATAGTAAAAAAACTTCGAATGGCAAATATTTTGCATGATATAATTTGACGCTTCAGAGGTGCAATTATGTATACTTGTATCAAAGCATTGGTAAATAGAATAACATAAAAAGATGAATAATACATAGGTAATAAGTACCTCTAAGATTAGGTGGAGCTCCGGCGCAAAGCTGATAGAATATGTGATATGACCTTTCACCCTCTGCACATTGGACAACTCTAGACTGTGCACAAGCGAATTGGATTAATCCAATGTAGTAGGAAAAAAAAAAAAAACCCAAAGTCATAGCTAGAGGATCAAGGAAATACCTTTTCAAGTAAAACTATGTAGAATTAAGAAGCATAGTGGTAAATGCAAAACACAAATTTACAGAATTAGGTTTAGTCAATAAAATCTCAGACGAATAAATAGTAAATTGAAAACTTATTTCCAGACCACAATGATAGGTTCATCTTACAAGTTTGAATCTTGGCACCCGAAATTCTTCCAGTTTCAGTGAAATAAATTTCGATCAATTTTCCCTGTAATAGGTTCACTCACATTATCATTACTTGAAGGAAAGAGACTACATCTTCAGAAATTTATGCACAGAGATGAATTAATGCTGTTTCCCAATATTTGCTGAGCCAAAGAAGAAATAACAGAACCATATGAACAAAAGCAACTTACAAAACGACTTGAGTTATCATTCTTTGATGTTTTTGCATTTCCAAATGCTTCCAAAATAGGATTAGTTTTCAATATCTCATATTCTATTCCACTACCACCCCCAAGTGCAGCCAAATATTGCATAGCTATCTTCGCGGTCTCAGTTTTTCCTGCTCCGCTCTCACCACTGGGCCCAAATTAAATAGAGGATAATCAAGGCATGTCTATATATGTACAATGAAACAGAATAATATATTACTAGTAGAGTCTGGCATAGACATGCTAATATTTTTAGAAATAAGTATCCATAATACTTAGCTTGTCAACAACTGTGAAACATAACATAAACTAGAGTGAAATTGTCCCCTTAGAAACAGTAAGCATCAAGTAAAAGGAAGAAATATGAAAAAGTTGAATTATTATCAAAGAGGAAACAAATCCAACGAGAGAACAATATAGTCAAAAGACAACAAATTAGTTCCAAGTTAGTAATCTTTCAACTGACCTTATAACAATAGATTGATTTACTTTATCTGCACAGTAAAACAAGGAACATTATAAAAGTTCAATAAAATCCAAAGGACTTGAGCATTAAAAATTAACCTTACGAAGAATTATTAACCACCTCTTATCATTTGGCGCATGGCTGTATCCGTAATGGCATATACATGTGGGCTCACAATGGATTTGTGCTTATACGCTTCAATGTAATCATTTCCATACAGCGGTACTTCCTTAAATGGATTAATGGCAACCAAAACTGGCCCTGCTTTTGTCTAGAAATATGGATGTAAAATCCGCAAAGATATCAGACTAACTACAATATATCAGGAATTCAAGATCAAGATTAGGATTAGGATGAAGTTTAACATGAAAGAGATGCTTACATAAACCATATCACAATTGTATCTATAATGAAGATTGTTCAACACAGATGGTTCATTTAAATAACTTAGTTGCATGAGATCATCAACACCATCAAGGATATCAGGATTTGCTGGCAACAGACTTTCAGAGTTCACCTTCGAAACCTGAAATCGGCAGGAAAAGAAGTCAACCAGACGATAAATTGGACAGCATTATGCAAACAAATATTTAAAATTTAGAGCATTTTATTTACTTTCCCATCAAGCAGTGATATGAGTGATTCCACCCCTGAAGTTGACAGGATCTTTGCCAGCTCCCAGTTCCCATCAGGGAGTTGAAACCAAGAATGGAGCTTCTGAAACGAACGACTTCGTCAACGAATGGGTAATAAAATCAACAATTCAATACAGAGTAGGCTGGTTACACAACTTAAACCATCAGGTGTTTGGATAGATGATAATTTGGCTAATGCATAATTAGCTCCTCTCATGCCATGAGTTAATCGAGCAAAAGCATCACTTTGAAAATAGACTTGCATATACATAGAAAGGATCACTAATGCAATATTTTGCTATTCTAATGTCACAAATGATTCAAAATAGTGTGTCACCTCTAAAAGAGACTCACGTATACATAGAAGGAACCGCTGATGCAGTATTTGCTCTTCTAAGGCAGAAATGTTTCAAATAATAACCACAAATCAGATTTATTATGTCAAATCAATATGAACGAAGTCCTCTAAGTAAAAAATGGAAGACCAAATAAATTTAACTTTGTTCTATAATAAACACATCCACCAACAATCATTTGACCACAAACCCAACCATAGCAAAGTAACTTTTCTGAACTACCCCAACAAATAAAAGGTATTATCTTGCTACAGGGATATTTTCAAAATTTTCTGCTATATGTTTCTTTGTTCTAAAACAAATCTTGGTTTTTACCCGGTTAGAAAAGATGAAGTACATAAGACTGGGAGACAAACTTTCCACCTATATTACATTAAGAGAAAACAAGAAAGCAAAAACACTTCTGCAATTACTTTATAGGTCCTTCCAATTAGGATGAATAAAAGGAGAGGGGAAAGGGGAACGTCTATTATATTAACATATGACTAACATCCTAATTAGAGTAGGATGAAGAATATTGTGTAAACAACCCAAAAAATAAGAAGCAAGGCAATATTGATTTCTACTATTTGTCTTAGTATTTGAAGTTTATATGGTTTTAATCTGTAGATATCCATTTTATTCAAGCCAGCAATTGAATTAAGAACAGAAAATTGACATGCAGATTTATATTTTTCACACATTAAAATTAAAATAAATAATACCAAATCGAAACATATTTGCAAAACTTAAATGACAGGAGAGCATTCAGTCCAGACATTTGTAATCCCCTACACGTCACTAGATACGTGCCACCCAACTTTAATGGAAGGTGGACATTCATTATAGTGAAAGTTCACCAAAAGGGTAAAAATAACAGTAAATAATGATTAGTTAAGAAAATGAAAATGCCAGTCATAAACAATGAGGACTAACTCGGAATCAAAGGGTGCGTATTCTGAGCTAGCTGCAAAGAAAGCTCACCTGTGGATGGTAATTTTTCTTCAACACACTAAAATGTAATTATACTTCGATGTAGCAGTATAAGTGATGTAAGTCGTGCTTATAATGTAGATCTACCAGAGCGCAGAAGAACCATTACATCACAGTGAACAAAAATTCCAGAAACCATCTCACATATGTCTTACTTGGGTAGAATCGCTAAGTAATTATGTTGAATGAATGCTATGCGTAAAAGGAAAAAATGTGCAAAAATTTGAAGTCCGATTTTAAGTTCAATAGTACATTCAAAGAACAAGTAAACAACTGCAACCATGTTAGTTACTGAATCCGGAACATAAAAGATAGATAAAATTCAAAGTTGTGTGCCCAAGTGCATAGACTACCTTCTTTGCAACATATGATGTGGTGTCACTCCACTTGGATTCAGCACGGAATGGCGATGGAGAACTATCAAATTTCATGATCTCGTCACATGTAGAAGTCCTTCCTTCAACCAGTAAGGGCCCACTACTATAGGGCGATTCATCCTCATCCCCATTAGTGCTGTTATGAATACCCTTCAATTCTTTATCGGCTGCTTCATCAATACTACCATGGGTGATATTAGTGCTCACATTTATACCCTCAAACTTCTTGAAAAGATGAGACATTGGTGAATTCAGAAAACTCTACTCAGCAAGAAACAAATTCCTGGACTGGAGTCTGAAGAAGAGAACCAGGAGCTCTCTGCAATGTTTCCTGGAGACAGTCCGTGGATTTTTATTGCCGATCAAAACAGGATAAAGTTGGATTTAAAGATCAAAAAAGGCCTAGTTGTAACCCAAAAAGGGATATCACACATTAACAAGGTCCCACAACTTACCTGCCAAAATTAATGGAGGGGACCAAAATAGGCAAAAGCTACTCCAGTGATCTTCAATGATCAATCACAGTTGACAACTCCAAAATCAAGAATGAAACAACTCAGAATACACCACTATTTAGAGGCCTGAAAGTGATATAATCTCTCACGAACCACTTCAGTAAACATAGTGATATAATCTCTCACGAACCACTTCAGTAAACATAGTAACATCAGTTGCAAATTAGTAGAAAAAATAAGCAACAACTGCTTCTTCTTGGTCTGGTGTTTATCTTCACAAACTGATTAAGCTAACTTCAAACTTAGCTTCTTTGTCGAACAGATCTATATATAGCCTAAAATGAGCGGCAACAGAAGAAAAAAAAAGCTACTGAATCTCAACATGCTAAAACTAGTACGACATCACTGACAATGTAAAGTTTAGGAGAAATCGGAGAGGGTACTAAAACTTACCTTAATGAAGTTGGGAGTCTGAGTGAAGCTTTAAGCTCTGACGGATCTACTTGTGCAACAAAATGGCAGTAGAAGCAGAAAGAAAGTTGATGAAAACTGTGGAAGAATTTAGTGAAGTTTATTCAGAGATTTATGAAGTTTAAAGGAAAAGAATGGATTGACACTGTCCTCGAACCGCACAAAAGGGTTCCCTCGGTTTTTGTCATTGCGATTCTTCATTTTTTCCCAAGTTTCGCGGCTACCGAATTTGAAAACATTGAAATAAGACTGCGCGTAAATTTTAATTTATAGAAGGTCAATTTGAGAAATCTACCCCCAACTTTGGACCATGTGCATTTTTTTTTTCTATTTTTATAGCAAGTGCTGATTTTTACACAAATTTATTTTTGATACATGCCCATTCACTACAATAAGATGGATAGACCACCCCTCCAAAGGTGGACATACTATTAATACAATAGCGGACACAACAATTAGGTGAAATGGTCCATATAAATCAAACTCAAAATATTTTCTTCATGAGGATGAAGTGATGCTAACAGTTTGTAGCTTGTAGGCAATTTGTGCCATGTGAATTAACAAAACGTTCAATTGAGGAGAAGTGATTTTCTTTCTTTGTAGTTGGGAGAAACTTAACTCTCCATTTTAATTAAAAGAAAAATCAATTGAGAAAACTACCGTATTTAATTCCCTGTAATGTCCATTCTTTTTGGGATGTTTACAAAAATGACAAAGTACCACCCAATATTTACAAAAGTGACCATTGTTCATTATTGACTTGGACACAATTGCCCTTCCCTCCTTTGCAAAATTACCATAATGCCCTTGTGTGTGTCCCCTTTCTCTCTGTAGGGCTTTCATTTTCTTACTGTATGTGTCTTTTCCATTGATACATTTCAGATTTGAAAATCTATAAATCTACGATTTAGATTTGAAATTCTGTTTTTATCATATCAATGCAAAAGAAAAGACTTTGAGGAGGAAAAGTAATATTGTTAATCCATTCGTCTTTTTTTTTCCTTTTAAATTTGATGAACATGGAGTCTCAAATTATTCTTGTCTATATGATTTAGATTGGTGTATCTGTGATCCATAAATTCAATGGTCGATACGTTAGAGACAACCACTCTTCATCGCCTTTGATGTCGATCAGGGCAATCGTTGTACTAATTTTGCGCATGTAGGTACCCTTTAAGTATGACTGTACAAATTTTCTCAATGGGGGGTACAATTTAAGTATAACAATGTACCAATTTAGAACATGAGAGTTACCAATTACCAATTATGTAAATGTGGGTATCAGTTTTTACTCATGTAAATGTAGGTATTGGTTTTTATGCCGATGATTAGTTACTTTCTAAAGAAAGAAAATATGTCGGTGGTGGTTTTATTTTTAGAGGAGAAAGTAATTATCGAGTGAGACAGAAGTGGGTTGGTGGTGGATTTGGGTGAGGAAATTTTTCAAGTTTAAGGGGCAGGTAGAGATGGTTGGAGGTTAAGAGTCAAAGAAAAGAGATATTTTATTTTTAATCAAATCTAGTTCGTAGTAAATAAGAAGTAAAAAGTAAAGTGGACATTTTGCAACTAAGATAAGGGTAATTAATATTGTGTCAAAGCTAATAATTAGGGTGATTTTGTTTCTATCCGCCATATCTTGCAATTAATCCGCGCTATTAAGTTAATCCGTATTATCTATTAAGTTAATCCGCGAACGTGGATAGACTGATAAAAAATATTTTTAATTTAATTTTATAAAAATTATTTTAAATAATAAATTAGTACTAAAAATCTCAGCCCTTGCTTTTGAATAAATGGTCAGGATGTTGTTAAGGGTTAAATTATACCGTCCCGTTTGACGTCCTTGCCTCCAGTCTCTTTATCGCTTCCGTCTTTTTCCTCTTTGGAAATCTCTTAAAAACAGAGCGTGAAATTAAATAGCAGAATACTACAAAAAATACAGAGCATGAAACCACAAAGAATTGTACACTATCTCAATGCTTGCCATCTCTCTCTCTCTCTGATCAACAAAAAAAAAATTCACAATGAAGAGCTCTTCCTCTTCAACCACCGTATGCCTTTTGATTTTGAGGCTTCTCTTCCACCTCTTGATCCTTACACTTCATCAACCCAAACGCTAGAACCCTCGTCAAGCCACTGCCTGTATTACCGCTGTCACCACCATTATTGTTGCAATATAAAATGATGTTCAGAGCATTAAAATACATAGCATGTTCAATAAATTAATTGGATTGTTCTGTAAAGGGTACAAAATTAAACTTATAAGCATCTTCAAATAATTTTTTTTTATTCTTAAATAATCCAAAAAAAATTAAAAACAAAATGGTAATATATATATATATATATATATTATAAGAAGCTCGAAAACACAATGAGAAATTGAAGGATCAATCCACCCTCACCCGTTTGAAATTTTTTTGAAAGGTTAATATGAAAGAAATTAAAAAGAAATTATATTTGGATAAGAAATCTTAATTAAAATGAAATATAAATTTATAAAATTATAAATTAATTTTAATTGGTGGATATACTTAATAATTTTGAAAAGGATAATACTGTGAATCTTTGTACAAAATTTTTATAATTTAAGGGTGGATTAACTGCAAGATATGGTGGATAGAAACAAAATCACCCAATAATTAATGGTGAATTCTATCATTTATATATATAATTTGATTGAACTGTTGTATTATATAATTTAAAATAAACCAATGTCACTTTTGTAAATACTGAATGGTGCTCTATCATTTTTGCTCTTCCCTCTTCTTTTTTCCCAATTCTTCGGCCATGTGATTAAATTAACAAAAATGTAAAAGGGAAAGGATGGAGAACATGCAAATAAAGAAGGGTGGGTCTACAACATGTAATTAAAGAAAGGCACAGCCCACCTTAAATTTTCAAAATCAAGCAATTGTCGATTATGGATTTATGAGAATTCTCGAAGGTAGTCATATTGTTAAAATAATATTTTTTTGTAAGAGTATTATATTATTTTAAAAAATTATACTACATATTTCTAAAATTATATATTACTCTTAGCAATAATACCACCATTTTTGAATATAGAAATTTATTGCTTAATTCAGATTTAACAAATTTGTAATTCATAATACCTTCTTTTAAATAATTTAACAGATGTGTTATTTCTAAATAATTTAATAAACTTCATTCGACGTGATCTCCCCATTCCCTTAGATTTAGGACGGTATTATTTATTCCCGCTATTTCTGTCACAAACACTATCACTGTCACAAACACCCCCCAAAGGTAAATTTTTAATCACTAACGCCCTATAAGAGTCGCCTAATGAGTGGTGAGTGTAGATGCACACACTCACCCCATTTGAAGAGTGTTTGTTTGTAATAACTCGCATAATATCAGATAATGGATGACTGTAGTGTTTTCTAAATAAGGCTTGCCTAATGATAGGTGAGCGCACTTATATAAACTCGGCTCACATGAAGAGAGTGTGTTGCTAAGCACTCACCTAACATTAAGCAATGGAAGAGAGTGTTTGTAACAAATATAGTGATGTTAAAATGTGTTTTTAGTTAAATTTTAGATGATAATATTTGTGACAGAAATACGAAGTGTAAATAATACCACCCTAGATTTATCATGTAACCAAAAACACCTTTAATCCAATTCAAAAAGATCTGAATCAATTACGGCTTCTCGAAATTTTCACCTTTTATCTTAATTGCTTAGAATTTTTACATTTGTTAGAATCATCTAGCATTTGGTAAATTATCCTTTGTTCGTGTCTCATTAAATAGTGTTTTTATGTTAAAAGGATCGATAATGATTTCGTAGTGTCTAGGAAAAAAATAAGAGAGAATATTATATTAAGGTGAGATTCAAGTTTCATAAATAGTTGGAGTGAGAGATTCATGGTGGTGTATTCAAAAAATTCTGAAACTTCTCAAGCTCACTCTCCTAACATACATTCCCTAATGTATAAAATTTAGCGAATACTGGAATGGTAGGTACAACATATACATTCCCATTTATGTGTAGTTTCCATACCACAAAAAGCTAAGAGCCAAACCATGTTCTCTTTAATGATTGAGGATCTTTATTCACGAGAGCAAAGTGACCTTTCTAGTTTCTGGAAAGGAATTTGGCAATCCACCCTCCAATCATAAAACTTGGTGGGCAGATATGATGTTGAGATATATTATTACACATAATCAAAAGCTAAAGCTACCACTCACATGGTGGATACCTAACCCATTATGTAATTTGCTCCCCATCTATTTAGTTAAGACTTTAGAATTGTTAGTTGTTAGGGCATACTTGAAAAGGCCAACTTTTCCATGGCAAGGGTTCCGACCATGAGCTAGTTAATTGCCTTATTGATTGAGACAAAGTCAATGCAATGATGGGTTTAGATAACATCATGCAAAACACAATTTAAAGATATGATTTGAGAATACAAAAATATGTAATTTACTAATTTATGTACTAATTTATGTAACATCATGCAAAACACAATTAATGGGTTTAGAGTTACCAATTATGTAAATGTAAGTATCAGTTTTTATGCCGATGATTAGTTACTTTCTAAAGAAAGAAAATGTGTCAATGATTTTATTTTTGGAGGAGAAAGTAATTATTGAGTGAGAAAGAAGTGGGTTGGTCGTGAATTTGGGTGAGGAAATTTTTCGGGTGGATTTAAGGTGCAGGTGGAGATGGTTGGAGGTTAAGAGTCAAAGAAAAGAGATATTTTTATTTTTAATCAAATCTAGTTCATAGTAAATAAGAAATTAAGTAAAAAGTAAAGTGGACATTTTACAAGTAAGAGAAGGGCAATTAATATTGTGTAAAAGCTAATAATTAAAGGTGAATTCTATCATTTTTATATATAATTTGATTGAACTGTTGTATTATATAATTTAAAATAAACCAATGTCACTTTTGTAAATACTGAATGGTGCTCTATCATTTTTGTTATTCCCTCTTCTTTTTTCCCAATTCCTCGGCCATGTGAATGAATTAACAAAAATGTAAAAGGAAAAGGATGGGAGAACATGCAAATAAAGAAGGGTGGGTCTACAACATGTAATTAAAGAAAGGCACAGCCCACCTTAAATTTTCAAATTCAAGCAATCGTCGATTCTGGATTTCTGAGAATTCTGGAAGTCATATTGTTAAAATAATATTTTTTGTAAGAGTATTATATTATTTTAAAAAATTATACTAAATACTTCTAAAATTATATATTACTCTTAGCAATAATACCACCATTCTTGAATACAGAAATTTATTGCTTAATTCAGCTTTAACAAATTTGTAATTTACAATAACTTCTTTTAAATAATTTAACAGATGTGCTATCTCTAAATAATTTAATAAACTTCATTCAATGTGATCTCCACATTCTCTTAGATTTATGGCGGTGTTATTTACACCCGTCATTTCTATCACAAACACTACCATTGTCACAAACACTTCCTAAAGGTAAATTTTTAACCACTAACACCCTATAAGACTCGCATAATGAGAGGTGGGTGCAGATGCACACACTCGCCTCATTTGAGGAGAGTTTGTTTGTAATAACTCGCCTAACATCAGATAATGAATGACTGGAGTATTTTTTAAATAAGGCTTGCCTAATGATATATGAGTGTACTTACATAAACTTGGCTCATATGAGGAAAGTGTGTTGCTAAGCACTCACCTGACATGAAGCAATGGAAGAAAGTGTTTGTGACAAATATGGTGTGTTAAAATGTATTTTTCGTTAAATTTTGGACGGTAGTGTTTGTGACAGAAATGCGAGGTGTAAATAACACCACCCTAGATTTATCATGTAACCAAAAACACCTTTAATCCAGGTCATGAAGATCTGAATCAATTACGGCTTCTCGAAATTTTCATCTTTTATCTTAATTGCTTAGAATTTTCACATTTGTTAGAATCATCTAGCATTTAGTAAATTATCCTTTGTTCGTGTCTCATTAAATAATGTTTTTATGTTAAAATGATCGATAATGATTACGTAGTGTCCAGGAAAAAAAGAAGAGATAATATTATATTAAGGTGAGATTCAAGTTTCATAAATATTTGGAGTGAGAGATTCATGGTGGTGTATTCAAAAAATCCCTATGGGGATTCCTACCAGAAATTTCTCCTGTTCATTTCCTTTATCATTTTCAAAAAAGAGAAAATACAGCTTTTACCAATCTATAAGTACACTTAATCATTTCTCCCTTTTTCAAAATAAAAAAATTCTCAATACTTTCCTTTTTCTTCGTTTTGTATGTTTAAGCAGAGGACAAAACCGGGTGATTTTAGGAGGAAAGGAGGGTTTGAACTTGCACGCTCTATATAAACATTTACACTTCTAATTACTTTGTACTGAAAATTAGATCTAATATTTCTCTATTATCAAATGGGTGAATTAAGTGAATTATTCAATACCCATTTTGCCAAAAGTTTAAAACTACAGCAGGCGCATTATGTATCACTTGACTAGCAATAGAGATTGGCTAATGAGAGAGAATATTTAATACATCTAATCCGGGGAGTGGGGAAGAGGACGCGTCCCTCGGATTTTCAAAATTTATATGTATAATATTTTGAATTCATGTCATTGTTGTACTTTAAAAATTCTAAAACGGCTCAAGCTCACTCTCCTAACATACATTCCCTAATGTATAAAATTAGCGAATACTGGAATGGTAGGTACAACATATACATTCCCATTTATGTGTAGTTTCCATACCACAAAAAGCTAAGAGCCAAACCGTGTTCTCTTTAATGATTGAGGAACTTTATTCACGAGAGCAAAGTGACCTTTTTAGTTTCTGGAAAGGAATTTGGCAATCCACCCTCCAATCATAAAACTTGGTGGGCAGATATGATGTTGAGATATATTATTACACATAATCAAAAGCTAAAGCTACCACTCACATGGTGGATACCTAACCCATAATGTAATTTGCTCCCCATCTATTTAGTTAAGATTTTATAATTGTTAGTTGTTAGGGCATACTTGAAAAGGCCAACTTTTCCATGGCAAGGGTTCCGACCATGAGCTAGTTAATTGCCTTATTGATTGAGACAAAGTCAATGCAATGATGGGTTTAGATAACATCATGCAAAACACAATTTAAAGATATGATTTGAGAATACAAAAATATGTAATTTACTAGTTAATGTATTAATGACACATCTACTCTAAGGGCTCGTTTGGTTCAAGTTTTAGAAATAAAATGAACATTGTAGATTCTTAGAAAACTTTTCTCTTAATATCTAGGATGCTTTGCTAATGTTTGGTTTCGACATAAATTATTTTCTCTTGAAACTTTGAATTACATCTCTATATTTAATTCAAACGAAAATAAGAGTGATATATGGATAAATTATCAAAATGTTCGTCATTTTATAAAATAAAAACACATCCTAACAATTTTATAAAAGCAAAATTTAAGTTTTTATTGTTAAAAATTGTGAAAACTCGTTGTATGTATTTAATAATAATGACAAAAAGAAAAATTTTAATAACATTTTTTTTTCTTAAAAAAAAAAAAAGTTGTATTGATAGGTAAAAGGGATATTTTGGCCCTAAGAGGTAATTTTAGGAGAAAATCTATAAGATAATATATAATTAATCATCTAGAATGTCCAAAACTCGAACCAAACATTAAATTTTTTTTGAAATAAAACGTAGCATTTCATGAATGATTTAAAAGTGAAACCAAACGAATTCTATGTGTCTTCCCAAAGTGTGCCCCCCTAGAAATATTGTGCACTTGTCCAGTTTTTCAACATCCCACTATTGGCTTGGGACCCAAATAGTAAGCAGACTGCCTTTTGATGGTCATTCTTTCCTACCAAAATTTGCTATAGGTATATTTGATATAACTATAACTAAACATACAATTTTCATAGTGCCGCGGCTTGGTGCACGTCCCACTACATGTCATATCATAGTGCGCATAATAGCTCATTGGGCCTGGCTTGCTTCTTGGGAAGGACTTAGATTATCAAGGTGCAATTTATTTATAATACTTGGTTGACATTCAAAGTATTTCAAGAATTATGAATTCAATCCTAAAGACGGATATTGGCTGCTCATTATCAGACTCTGCTCATTATCAGACTCAGACAATCGCTTATTCACAAAAACAATGTAGGGTTTAATAGTATTCATTTCCCGTCTCCTGGAAATACTTTGCTTCGCTATGAATTATCCGGGTCCAAGTTTGAGATGGGGGAGACTTGGGCCAACAAATGTCTGTTATTGCGAAGTAAAGATCAGTCAAAACCCAGCCCACGGTCACCTCTGTATGCTTCACACCCATTGATCATGTAAATGGAACATGTAAAATAATTATATCCAATAGCTAAAGACCAACAGATACCATATTCTCCTTTTCATTTGTCGCAACCATGATAATGTTGGGTAAATACGGGGAGTGAATAGTGATGATAAATCTAGCCATTAGCAAGATTGATAGATGGATGTTTGGACAGAGTGATTTTGATAGGTGTACATTGTCATTCACTATATTTCCCCCACCAGTAAAAATTAAGAGATTGATATAACATTACAACTCAAGTGACAAGTTTAAACTTAGAGTACAACAGTTGATTTGAGTTTGAGTAAATCTCACAGATATTCCACATTACTAATGTCTCCGTATGATCATATCCAGTAAGGAAGGAAAAAAATCTCAACATCAACAAAACCAACTTATCACCACTATCTTCCTCGCAAACTAAGCAACAAACTACAAACAACCTCTCAGTGTACCTTTCAAACCACCTCTGGAGAAGCATGTCCCAGATTGCCAGGCTCGAAAAATGACACTCGGATCACAACTGATCTGCCAGATCCTAGAAAAGTTTACAATCTTCACAAAACAAGCTTGAAACTTTTATAATGTAGTGATTTATGTGAGGAGGCCCGCTTTGCTCTAAAGTTTTGGTCTGCAGTCATCTAACAAAGGGGACCCCAGAAGGAACCTGTGCTGCGTAATCGTCGTATTGTGACCCAAAAAACCGCCTCAAGAAATACTCTTCGTATGGTATCCGTTCTGAGAAAAAGCGCCAAACAACCAACGCAAATGCGACCGTGGATATTGGATTACATAGCATTATTTGAGTACCAATTGACCAGACAAAGAAACCGCAATATCCTGGATGACGAACTAATCTATACACGCCATGAGTAACCAATTTGTGGTGCTCCTCATGATATGTTTTAATAAGATGAGTGAAGGCTTGACCAGCTGTTAGAATGGCCAATTTTCGAATGAATTCCCCAATGATTACCATTGCAAGGCCTACATTGCTTATCCACCAGTGCTCCTTCAGCCCAGGAAAAAAGTAAATTTCAACCAAGTATTCTACCAGTGAAAGAATCATTGCGAGGAGATAATTTTTGCTGATCAAAAGAGACCTAAGTGTTACATTTGATCCATGAATGGCAAGTGCTAGAATGTATTCAGAAGCATGAAAGAAGAATATAGCGAATAAAATTTGCAGCAACTGTCTGCAAGCTGTGTAGGTGATGATTTCTGTCATTTTTGCCAAACTAACCAAATGAGTGTCTCCAAAGATTCTTTAAGGGTAAGTAATAGTCTGAGTTTAATTCAGACCTGAGGAAGTTGCAAAGCTATACAACTCTAGTATGAAAAACCGAAAGTCTATGTCACTCCAAAGATTCTTTAAGAATGACATTCCCTGCAAAAGAGAGAGATTAAAATTAGGTAATGTAGAACTATAAATTTAATATGATCTCCGGTATTATCTCTGACAGTGTACAGAAGATGGCAAAATATGATTATGCACACCAAGAATTTTCTATATCATATATGGTTTATATTGATCAACTTCAATAAAGAGCACCCATATTTGGCAATTAATTCAAACAACTTTGTCACTCTTTGTTAGTTCCAGGGTATGGATGCTGACCTATGAATTAATTTCCTGCAGGTATACCACCACAGCTGCTTGTACTATGTCTTGCCATCCATCAGCATCAAAGACATATTTTTCATGCAGGAAACAGATAAGGCTGACATGGATAGAATGCAAGAGGGAAAACCACATTATCAAAATCAAGTCTTAAGAAACTTTCTTTATACCACTTGTCATACAAGAAGAAAATAACTCATTCCTTTTTATATTAAAAAAACTAGTGGAAAAACTCTACCTATGGATAGTAACATCACCTAATGAAAGGTTTCCTTGGTAAACATTGGCCGGTGTGACTGACAACAAGCAAGGGAAATAAAGAAGCACCCTTTTTTTTTGTTAGGAAACAAAAAAATTTATTCCAAAAACAAGGAAAGACATTACAAAGATCGCCAAGATTCAAAGGATGAGGCATCCTCTGGAAATCAAAATTGAAAAAACCGGAATGAGAACAAAACACCCTGCTAACTAAACAAAGAACTATCCAAGGCAACTATTACAACCTAAACAGAATAAGTATTGGTCTGTGCTATTGAAAATATTTGAAGCTTTTGCCCATAAACCCACAAGAAACCGAGCATGACACCATAACTCTTCTAATCTACTCCATCTATCTTTGAACACTCTTTTATTCCTTTCAAGCTGTACTAGCCATGCTACAGCCATCATAAAAAATCTCCACAACACTTTAATTATCTTGCCATGCTGCCTAAATCTCCATTTTATGACAATGAATTCTGCCCCTCTAGACGGGACAGCCACTATTACTCCGAACAGAATCCATAATTTAACCCAAATATGCTTAACAAACTCACAACGCAACAGAATGTGATCCACAAATTCTTCTTACACATTATACACCATGATGGGGATAACGTCACGTAAGGTCTCCTAGATTGAAGCATATAACACGTATTCAATTTCCCCAAAGAAGCCAGCCACGCAAAAAATTGATTTTATTGGGGGTACCACCTTTCCAAATGACCTCTGCATATTTTTTTTGGGGGTGGGGGTGGGGGGTGTAGACAAAGAGAATGAACAAAGGATTTCAAAGTACGATGTACACGAGAACTCAACCGACTTGTGCCCAACCCGACCCTTGTATCTGAAGAATACTGGTTATATTGTACGCTGTCAATTGTATTCAGAAGGGTCACAAACTCATCACAATCCCTATCATTAAAGTGTCTAGAAAATTCTAAGTTCCATCAATGGTTGTAATCTGACGACCACACAAGAACTAATAGAATTTTGGCATTACGATTATTGGACAATCGGTAAAGACAGGGAAATGACTCTTTTAACGAACGATGACCCACCCAATTATCTATCTCCTTTCCCAACCCTTATCTTAGTATTAACCATGAAAGTATTCCAGCCTTTTGCTATAGATTTCCAAGGAGATCGAAGAGAAGCATTAAAATCAATATTTGCATCCCATCCATTAGGGTGAAGACCAAATTTACTCACAATGATGGAGTGCCAAAAATTGTCACATTTCATGGGAAACCTCCACAACCATTTACCAAGCAAGGCAATGTTCCTTTTGAGTAAGTTTCCTATACCGACTCCCTGAAATTTTTTTGGTTTAGATACTACTTCCCATCTAACCAAATGATCACTCTTGCTCTCACCCTTTCCTTCCCAAAAAAAATCCCTTAACATTTTTTCCATAGTCCAAGCTACCCTTTTTGGAATTTTAAAAATTGATAGGAAGTAAGTGGGCATACTACTAAGAATTGATTGAATTAAAACCAATCTTGGAGTCTCCTAGCAACTCTCTCAATGACTGGCTCCCAAAAAGAATAGGAACTAGGGTTACCACCTAGTGGTAACCCTAGTGACGGTATATAGGGGGATTAATCCACTAGTAATGGTATACAATGACAAACAGATAAAAAAGACACCAACAGGCAACAAGAACACAAATGGCAAACCTCCCATACTCTTACTCCTGCTAAGACCCGGGCCTAACCGAGCAGTCTCTGTCGCACCCCAATAAAAATAAAGAATAATAACATATCCTATTAGTTAGACGTTAACATAAATAAATAACCTCTCATGGCCCACCTTAACCAACTTCTCTATCAAATCCAGGGCTAGCCCCGGCTAAGACCAAACCCCCATTAAATCGATTTTGAAGGTCCACTACCCCTGCTACTAGATGAGCTCGGTATCCCTAAACCGGCTTCTCCTTTTAGCTTATACAACACTGCAATCTATTATAATCTTTCTATCTTGCCTCACAAAACTAGAACCACCTCACCCTGCCCCACCCATCCACCCACATCCCTTTTGACAATCCACTTCCCTTCAATCACTGCCTAATTATAGCATCCCCAATACATTATGATCTCGTCTTCAAACCCCTCAAATGATAGACCTATGAATTTCTTGAAAGCGCCAATGCACTATTTGAGTGAATTTAGGATCGCCCAATTTCCTAACCCCTTCTTCAAATTTTGGAAAAAATGAGGAACCTTTTTTCCCCCCAAAACCTAGCTCAATGTGAGTAAAGAGACATTTTACCACGAAACCCTAATCTTATGAGTTACAACAAACCACAAATAGGATGATTAATAATTGCAAGTATAAACTACAAAAAAAGGAAGAAGAAAGAAACTAACACATACTGCCTGGTAATTTGAAGTCCAAAAAATTAGATAAACAAGTAGAGTATTACTAATAAATCGCAGGAATTATCCAAGAATGTAAGTTATCAATAGGAACAGAGTACTTTTCGGCAACTGATTGAATGAGATTTTATCTTTTTGATGTATATACTAAATTATGAAGAAAAAAAAAATACTGCAAGAGGGTTCCATACAACTGTTGTATAAAACAACGGGATCTTTTATACATACAAGTCGGGGAAAAACAATCAAAATGCACTTTCGCGACAAGGAAAGGAATGATAAATACATACCTAACCATAGGCTTCACTTCGTCAGCGATACAATCTTGCGCTGGCGAACCGGGATGGTTTTGTTTCACCGGAAATGTATAATTATTAAAGGGCGGTGATATTGGTATCTACAATCACTTGGTAACAATTCTACTAAAAACAATTTTAATTGTTATTTTTATATTAATTATTTTAATTTAACTTAAAAGTTAATTAACTTACTAATTATATAATTATTTTTTATCTATTTAGTAACAAATTTTGGTTGCACCAAAATAAAAAACAAAAACTTCCATTAAAGCAAAACTTTAAATTTGAAGAGAATGGTATAAACAAAACCTTCATTGATGCAAAACTCAACATTTAAGAATAATGGTAGAAAAAAGAAAAACTTTAAACTAATGAAAGAAAAACAAGTAAGAAAAAGTTAATGAAAGAGAGACATACATGTTTTTATTTTGTTTCATTGTTTATATTATTTTCATAACATACACATAAAATATATAAACAAAAAACACAATTTTTTGTTTGAAACACGAAGAAGATTTACTCGGTTCTCCGTAATCAAATTGCAGGCTTGTACACTCGGCTGCTCTCAACCGAGTATGAAATCTCATAAAATGTCATGCTTTTAGGACCTTCATTAGGTTGAGAAGGGCCGAGTGTTGCTATATTATGCTCGGCTGTGAGCAGTTGAGTGACACTAATCACACTCGGTTGCTTTGAACCGAATAAAAGTCCTGAGAGCATGACATTTTATGGGATTTCATACTCGGTTGAGAGCAGCCGAGTGTACAAGTCTATAACTCAGTTACGGAGAACTGAATAAACCTTCTTCGTACTTCAAACAGAAAAATGTGTTTTTTGTTTATATATTTGATATGTATGTTATGAAAATAATATAAACAATGAAATAAAATAAAAACATGTATGTCTTTCTTTTGTTAACTCTTTCTTGTTTTCTTTTCCTTATTTCAAAATTAAGTGATTATGTAGTTTTGTTTGTTTGAGAAGATGATAGAGATGGTGGAGAAATTTTAAGATTAGTTTAGGGTCATTTGTTTTATGTTATTATGTAGTTAATTACTTAAATGATGTTGTTAATTAATTAAGTAGAAGATTACTTCTCAAAAATAAGTAGAAGTGGTGGAAGTGGTAGGTATAATATAAAAATGTTTTTAAGATAAAAGTTTAAAAATAGAAATATTAATAAGAGTATGAATATTATTAAATAATTATGGGGATGTCAACATTACCACTTTTATTAAAAGTTCCTTGAATAGTTAAAGATGCGAAGTTGCGAAGTAATGCGAAATGAAATTGTACTCTTTCGAAGCGGATCATTAAATAATTTTATGGGCCAAAGATAAAATACAAGCCCACTGTAGAGAATGGCCCCATAGGGTTTCGTGCTAACAATGATATAAAATTTTGAAGTCTCCTTAAACGCATTTTTTTACATGATAAACAGATTATTAATTGTTTATATATAATACCATAATTTATTAATTATTCGTATATACTAACGTCACTTAGGTGGTGTTTGGTTAATATTTCTAGAAAAGTTTTTAAAAATTTGGTGTTTAGTTAAATATTTTGAGTTAGAGATTTTATGTTGAAAAGTGAATTTGGTTTTGTTTGACTTTTTTTCAACCAATGAAAAAAAGGCATAAAAAATTTCAAAAAATAATCACAATGGATCTTATTTTATAGATCTTGATGAGTAGGTTTCAAATATATATTTTTTATTATTTTTGAAATTTTGGATTTAAAGTTATAGCGTTTTAAAAAAAAATTAGAGAGAGAAAGTATAGTGAAATAAATTTTGGGAAGTGTGAAAGTAGAGTTAATTTTAAATTGTGTTTTGAGAAAAAATTTTAAAATCTTGTTCAGAAATAGCAACCAAACACAACCTTAATGTTATCAACCTAACTTCGACATCGAAAATTGGAATATTTGGGAGGAGTTTATAAAACTGATCAACACCTTTTCTTTGAGCAAATTCTATCTATAAGTTTGAAATGCTTAAGTTTAAAGTTCGATTTGAAGTTGTAAAATAATTTTATAATTATTTAATAAGATGCTACCCAAAGACTTTTTTTAAAAAATTTCAAATGAAACTTGGAATTAATTATTAAATGCAATTAGGCAATTCTGGATAAAAATATTCAATTTTCAATACTTGAGACAACATGGGCTAAATCGTGGGCCACCCAATTATTTTCACAAATAATAAAAAAAACTTAGATTTCGTTTGGTTTAAGGAAGAAAAATTAAGGGCAAATAGGAGTAAAATCCCTTATAAGATGACTTTTCTATGGAAGGTCCAGCATGTGATCTTTTAACTCCAGAAGGACTATTTTTATTTATAAAACTAGTCATAAGGACAAAATGAACATTAATTTGAATGAGATTTTACACATCTGCCCATATCAATATAATTTAGTATACACATATATATATATAACTAAATTAATCTGATTGTTGTCTTTTCTATTAATTTGAAAACTAAATTAGTATTGTCTTTCCAAAACTAAATATATACACACAATTTATTCCCCTTATTGCCTTTTCTATCTATTTGAAAACTAAGTAAGTCTTGCTCCTTCCAAAACTAAATATATACACACGCATTATCCCCTTTGTTGCCTTTTCTATTTGAAATTTTAAAAATCATCTTTCAAAATTAAACCATTCCCCTCCCCCATCCCTGCCGTAATCTCATTCACCATTGGCACCGCACTTGACCTTTTTTTCCCAGCTTCTGCATCCAAAACCTAGAACAACCCCTGAATATTCTTAAGTGTATTTACCCCAAAGGCCCTTACACGAATTCAACAAATGTTCCTCATCTTCACAAGCTAGTCCACAAGTTTGATGTTTTGGTCTCGAGGTAGATTGCTGTTTTTCGATTAATTTCATATGTTGAAAGATGATTTATAAATATTCATTTTCTCTTAATAATATATTTTCGAATTTTCCCAAAAAATAAGAAGTTTGATCTTCAATTTTAGTTCTTAATCTTGTTTGGATAATGGAGTTTGGCTTTTTTGATCATTCTTGATTTTGCATGGGTAATGGAGTTCAGTTCTTTTCCTTCTATGAAAATATTTTTCTACAAACTTATTAAGATGTAGTTAAATTTCTCTGACAAAACTAGTTTGCGGCAAATTGTAGTGAAATTTATCAAACTTTTCTGTGAAATTGTAGAAAAATCTAATATAGATTTCTTCAAATTTTCAGTGAATTTTTTTTTGTAGTGAATTTTCTCTGCAAAAAATAGTTTGCGGAAAAATTGTAGCAAAATTTTGCAAACTTCTTTGAAAAATTGCAGAAAAATATAATATCGATTTCTTCAAATATCCAATGAATTTTTATTTTATTTATTTTTTGTAGTGAATTTTCTCTGCAAAATTTAGTTTGTGCAAAAATTGTAGTGAAAATTTGCAAACTTTTCTGCAAAATTGCAGAAAAATATAATATATATTTCTTCAAATTTTCGGTGATATATATATATATATATATGCAATGAATGTTTCATTTAGTGAATTTTCTTTGCAAAAAATAGTTTGTGGCAAAATTGCTGCTAAATTTTGCAAATTTCTCTGCAAAATTGCAGAAAAATATAATATAGATTTCATCAAATTTCCAGTGAATTTTGCATAAATTTAACTACAAAAGAAGAATATTTTAAAAAATAAATTCAACTGAAAAAAAATCTACATTTATACAAAAATACAATGAAAATTACTAAGTTTTCTTTAAAGTTGTGAAATTATTTGTTTTGTAAGAAATTTTACTGTGGAATTATTATGGTCTAAAAGAATGAATTGGAATGATGAAATAGTATATTTTATAAAAATAAATAGATTATCAATAATCTGCAAATAAAATTTGAAATAGTTTATAAAAGAAATTAGCTTATTTTTGGTAATTCCCTTTCATAAAAAATAACTTATTTTTGGTAATTACCTTTGATTCATTCAAGGGTAATAAGGTCACAAAAATATACACTTATCTTTTCATGTCCTTATTATAGCAAAATATTTTAACTTGGATCTTTCTTGAATTTTTGATAGTTGAAGGGATTTTTGACCCAATCACCCAAAAATTAATTCTTTTATCTTTTTTATGGGGATAGAAAATTAAAGTTTTTGTCAAGTTTTATTTTCTATATTTGGTAAAGCACGGAAAGTATTCAGAAAATACCATTTGATTTCTTTTCCGGTGTTTGGTTGGTATAAGAAAGGAAAGTAAAAATATATCAATATTCAATAATGCCCTTGTACTTTGAAATAAAAACAATATCATAAAAATTCAAAAGTACACCAATTCTGCAATAACATATTTAGGTAGGGGGATTGTAGTCCAATTTTTTTGTAATAAATGCTAAGAAATCAGAAGGAAAAATCAATCCCATGAGGTCTGAGTGGAATGATTTTCCCTCTTACTTTCTCCTATGTCGAATTTGTACTTACAAAATAAAGGAAAGTAATGACTTTCTTTCCCTGAGTATGGAATTAGAGTGAAAAATATTTATATTCTAGGCAACTTAATTATAGGGAAAAACATTCAAAGGTGTTTGATTGCATTTATTTTCTAAGTGGAAAATATATATCTTTTTTCTTACAATAATGACATATTTTTCAACTTTTGGTGTTTGATTAATTACATTCTATTTAAAGTTGGAGTTTTTGGTCTTTGGGTCATTTCCCACTTTACCTATAATTTATTTTCTTAGGAGCGGGTTAAACAAATAAATTTTTACTTTTATATAGCATCCACTTGTATCAAGGAAATAAGTGGAACTTATATTATCGAAAAAATTAAGCAATCAATCATCAACAAAAGATTGAAAAGTAAACATTTTCCATATTTTACTAAATTTTTCATAGAAAACTTTGGTAATCAAACAAAATCTTAAAGAAAATTCCTGGATCTGAAACAAAACCTCAAATATTCTCCACCACCAAATTGACATCCGTAAAATTAGGACCATGTGAGTTCAACATATTAACTACTTCTAATGAATTTTATTCTATTATTTTTTTTTTCAAAAGTACGAGGATATCTCTCCAAATTGCCTAGCTTATTTTTAAATTTTTTACACAAATTAATTATTTTATTTTTATCATTATTTAAATTATTATCAAATGGAACCTAATCAATTACCAGAAGTGTGAGTATTGATACATAGAACCGATGTTTGAATCTGACTCCATTTTCCTTTCCTTTTTTGAATCACTCAAATTTGTCCCCTCCTTGTATAAAAAGAAAAAATAAAGTACAACACTAAAACACCTATCTAAGCTAATAGGATCCAATCCATCACAAAATGGTAGAAGATAATTCTCTGATGAATAATATTATTATGACGAAATTTATTTAATCAAAATTTATAATTATGACGATGTAACAAATATTCTAAATTTTTACGCCATTACATTCTCAAATTAATATTATTGACATTCCGGTAATAAATAAAAAAACGTTTTGTTTATAGCATTACTAATATTCCTCAAGGGTGATTTTATTGTTAGAATAAGCATAATTATCATAAAAAAGAGTATATGTTATAATTTTTCACAATAAAAGTTATAGGTATTTTGAAAATATTAGCATTTTTGTGACACCACAAATCCCGTTAAGAGGATTAGACCTCCGGGACCTGGTTAATCACAGTGCTGTACATCGACGGCCGTTGAAAAGTTATATGAATCAAAAAACAACTTGTTTAGAAACTTTCATTTAGAAAATTTTAACATGTGGAGTTTTTAAAATTAATAAACCAACCTGTAAAAAAAATAAAAAAATTAAACCTTTTTCATCCAATACAAACCCATATCCAAACATGTAAGCTAACTACTCCACATTTAAAGCATTTACAAATTGTCCTTACTACAAGTTTACTTGAAATACAATTTTTACAATTGAACTCCAACCCAGTTCCTAAACAAGTACATACATCATACTATAAGACCAAAAACTTGTGTACAATATAGTCTTTCTCATAAAGACTAGAAAATGACTCAGTACTTCAAAGGCTTTTAAAAAGGTTGAACCACGCACCACCCCAATCCTACAAAACTGTTAGAAAAATGGGAGTGAGCCAAAACAGGGCTTAGTGGGAATAATATAAGTTTTTATATAAAAAAATAAGCATTACAACCAGACATGCGCTTGAGTTGTGATAAAGTATAGTTCATATCTTATATAATAAAAATAATGCAATGCACCACAAATAGTATGGTGAACCTATTCACGAGGATGTTACTCCTAGCAACCGAAAGCTACCCTATTACCCAGGCTACTTCAACACATCATAATCAACCAATGTGGTTGTATCCGACATATACGCAACCGTCTACAGTGGATAACCTGCCACATGATAGCTTATACAATAATTATAGACTTCCTAAGGTTCATCAAGCCATCTTAGTGTTTTTCAAGTTAGGCAATGTTATTAGTACATACCCAAAGACCTCCAAGGTTCACTTATGGAAAGTTCATTATCTACTCAAGTTCACGGTCATCCATCCGAGGTCATCTTATTCTTAATTTCTACTTTACCACTAAGTACATTATAGAATCAAGCCACACATCATCTAATTAATGATTAACTCTGTACTATCTTGTTTAGTTTTGTTACTTCAATTATAAGTTCTTCAAGTACATTATGAATATAACCTTATTGGTCAATGTGTGCACTCTATTTGCCATAATATGGTCTCAATATAACAGATAGATGGATAAGTATGAGAAAGTGAACTATGAATATGAACCACATCAAATATACTGATATTGAGAAGGTAACAATCCATTCAAGTCTGCATTTCGTTGCCTTTCACCCATGCGGCAGCAGAGCCTCACAATAGTTTCCATCTGCCTTTCATGGCCATTCACCCATGCAGCTGCAAAGCCTCACGATAGTTTTTGTTTACCTTTCGTGGCCTTTCACCCACGCGGCTACAAAGCCTCACGATAGTTTTCGAGTTCACACTGTCTATAACAAGTGTGTAAACCAACTTATATGTGTGTCTACAAACACCCATAACATATATATAATATATCCATCATAAAAATAATAACAATAATAAATCCATGGTAGCCCCACATATTTGGAAATCATAATTTTTATAATCATCAAGCCAACATAAGTTCAATTAACCCTTCGTGTTGCTTATCACCATGTTATATGTTCATTTTGAGGCCTTGTTAATTTCACATATTTCATCTCTTAAGTTAATTATTCACCGTAATCTCTTTCCATATCCGAGTCCTCTATAGCTGGCTGAGTAATTGAAATGTCAATCAATTCTCATCACAAAGTAGGATAGTACTCTCATAACCAGTTTAAACCAGTGGAATGTGTAACCCTTTTTAGGCAAGAACCTAATATATCAAATGTGTGGTTAAAGGATCATTACACTAGCCACATAATGTTTTCCCTAATTCCACCAAATTAGGTACAAGAGATGCTGTGAACACCTCATTTTACGACCTTTGCAAGAATTTTGATCTCTAGAAAATGAGCACGCATGTATGCACGAGCATTCATAGATGCACACATACTATGTACATGTGATATAGGTCAAAGAAGAAAGCAAAAAAGGCACCCGAACGAGAAGTTACTAGAATTATCGAAAGCTATCGGAACCGAAAGCCGTCAATCTTGTGAAAAGTTGTACAATATGACTTATCCAATTCTGATCATCCTCAAACTTTAAAGGTTGTTAGATAGTTCCATAAGTACTAAAATACTCAAAAATAAGCTTGATATGATGGTCGTATCTCCAGGAATTTGGAAAACCAGGAGATCATTGTGACGCCTCGAATCCCGTTTTGAGATTTTCACTTTCGGGACCCGGTTAATCAAGGATGTCGTGCACGACGGCATGTTTAAAATATAAGATCATAACTTTTAAAAATTTTTCTTAAATAAAATGTGATCCTGTTTAAAAGCTTATTTTACAAAATTCCGGCATGTGGAGTTTATTTAAATAACAAACCGACCTGTAGGGAACAAAGCCAAATACTTATAAGCCAACATAATCAAACCACACTTCAAATCCAACTCCACATATCTAAAAACCATTTACACAAACTTTTCGAAAATACATGTTTACAATAAATACAATTGATGTGTCAAATCCAGAGTTTATATATAGTACAGCAAAGGCAAAACCAAAAGGTTAATAAAACATAGTCCTATTCTTATAGGACTAGACACAATCTGGTGGACATCAGAGACTTCTATACACTTACGTCATGCACCACCCGAGATGCTATACCTACAAAACTGTTAGAAAACGGGATGAGCCAAATTCGGGCTTAATGGGAACTATTAGGTTTTGTATAAAAAATACTTTACTTTAATGTAATAGTTTGAAAACATGCTATACAATGCAAACCCAAGTTCATCAAACCCCAATATGATTCTTATCTTAGCCGCCGGAAACCATCTACCCGACTACCTGGTCACTCCTCTAACTGCTCCATAAGATTAACCTCCAGGGAATTCCATAACCCGAAGAGATTGATTGTCTACATTCACCTCATATCAAACTATAACTTCCTAAAGTTCGACATGCTATGGATTATCCACTTACAAGTGAAACCCCATGCTCTACTATGTAACGTAACTATTGGCTAAGTATTTATTATTTCCTCTATAATTATAATTCATTATGGAACCTATACTTGGCCAGCTAATAGGCTTCACCTCAAGATCACTAGTCTAAACCGTAATGTTACGGCGTACTCTCATTAGGATATCTCGTTAGTTATGATTTCCCTTCAATTATTAGTATATTATATGCATTATGATCTGGCTTGTTATTCCGTAATTCGTATTGTGAGAACCTGCGCTCTCAATGCCCGGCCCCCGTAGCGGTGGTTCTCCGGTTTTTCAGTTTTAAATTTTTGGAAAATGGTTCGTTTTATTATAACGAAAAAGGTGACGATTTGCAAAGGAATTAAAGTTGCCAGTTTGTTTTACTAAACAAATAGAAGTCTGTGTAAAAGAGGAACATTTATGAATTAAATGCCCTCTTAAATACAATTAATACAAAACCAATTGATTCAAAGGGTTTGGGGATTAAGTTATGAATCGGGAAGGTGTTAGGCACCCCAATTCACCCTTTCGGTCTCTAAGCAGAATATGCATGGAATTATAATCGAACATTTGCATGTTAATTGATGTTATTGCGTATCAGTCCATAGTTTTAGGAAAAAACGGGATTTTGGGGTGGGGACGAAAGCCATGTGCTTCTTATTTCACCTTTCGATTTTAGAAATCAGTGTCTGTGTGATTTGAAAAATGATTTTGATAATGATAAATAGCAAAACAAGTGTTTTTGAAAAGATTTAGGGCTTTTCGAAAGCTAATTTGATTTGGAATTGGATACCGACAAGCCTCGAGATTCATTCGTCAATAGTGTACCATAGTTTAATAATTTAAACCAGTATTGACGAATTTAGTACTATCATATTGGATATTTACGTAAGCACCGTGATTTATAGATTAACTCGGATACAAATGTATATTGATTCCTTCGTAATCCAAGACTGATAAAACTGAGATATTATGAAATTAAATGAAAAAAATATGTTTAAAATGGTTTCAGCTCGTTCTACGCCTTAGGTTTTGAAAACTGGTTTAAATATGAAATATGGACTGATTTTGAGATAAACAACAATTTTTGCATGCAATTGATCAATTATAATTGATAAAATAAAGACAGATAAAGAATTAATAAAGCCGAATTAAAATAAAAAAATACCTTAGAGCCTCAAAAATAGTATAATTCTATTTTATAGCACTGTTCTCGAAGTCCCAGAGCTAATTGATGCTTCAAATGAGGTAAGTGAAGGTGTATTTATAGCTATAGAATGATTAATGGGTGCGTGTAAACGGACAAGGGGCATGTCCGCGGACAAAGGGTGTGTGTTTGTCTGCGAACAAAGCCATGTGACAATTTTTCCAATTCTCGAAGATCCGACCGTCGGATCGAGCTGATTTTTTAATATGTTATTCCCAGTAACATGTCTCAGCTCTCCACAAAATTTCATGGTTTTAAGAGGTCGAGAAGTACCAAAATAAAAAATCGGCTGGGAAGGGTTTGTCCGCGGACAAGCCCCTAATTACATGTGCAATGGTTTTTTTGCAATTTTTGTCAAAATAAATATTGGATTAATCTAATTTTTTAACATGTTGTTCCCATGATATACCCTGTCTACTGACCAAATTTGAGCTCATTTGGACTTCCGGAAGGTCATATTTTAAATTTTCGGAGATTCGACCATCGAATTGAGATTATTTTTGAGTATGTTTCCCTTTGTGGAAATGTCTAATAACCCTCAAAGTTTGAGGATGATCAGAAATGAGAATTCTCCTTTCACAAGTTTCCAGGAGTTTTGACGGTTTTTAGCTCTAGCGGCTTCCGGTAATTCTCGTAACTTCTCATCCGGGTGTCCTTTCGGCTTCCTTCTTTGACCTGTATCACATGTATATGATATGTGTGCATGTAGGAATGCTTGTGCATGCATGTGTGCTTATTTTCTTAGAATTTGGAATTCTTGCGGGGGTCACAAAATGAGGTGTTCACAGACCCTCTCGACCTGGGTTCTTTGTGGAGCAAATAAACCAGGACGACAATGAGAACGCATCATTTTGCAGCACTTGCATGAATCAAATGATATTTTGAGAACAATGCTATGCGAATGATGTCTTGCTATGCTATTTATCTCTTATTGGGAAGGATGGGTGATTTGGGACATGCCCCGTGCTGTACTATGACCTTATTCTGCTGAACTCCTTCTAGTTGGGGAGGTTTTGTCAATGATATTGGTCGGGTGTTGAGCTGATGTACTCCCATCGGTAGGGACGGTTCTGTCAATAATTTGATTGGGTATTGAGCTGATGTACTCCCATCGGTAGGGACGGTTCTATCAACGATTTAATTGGGTGTTGAGCTGATGTACTCCTATTGATAGGGACAGTTCTGTCAACGATTTAATTGGGTTGTTGAGTTGATGTACTCTTATCGGTAGGGACGGTTCTGTCAATAATTTGATTGGGTGTTGAGCTAATGTACTCCTATCGATAGGGACAGTTCTGTCAATAATTTGATTGGGTTGTTGAGCTGATGTACTCCCATCAATAGGGTCAGTTCTGTCAATAATTTGATTGGGATTTGGTTTTTTTAGGGGGTGTGGGCAGATGGTCTATTAAGGACCTTGCTTTGGGTTTGAGAGGCTAGAGTAGATGGTCTGCTGGGGATGATCTTTAGTGTTAATGATTTAGGATAAAGGCTACTGGAGAAATAAGACTTAATGGTCTGCTGGGGAATTGAGGATTCCTACTGGTTAAGATAAATGTTGAAGGTTGGAGATTTGCTGGGGATATGATGAATGGTGGTCTTTTGAGGAAATGGGAATTCCTACTGGCTAGGATAAAGGTTAAGGGTTGGTGATCTGCTGGGGATATGATGATATGGGACTGAGATGTGGGTGATTGATGATATGTTGAGGTGACGAAAGTTGATGATTTGCTGAGGGGGTGAGAGTCTCCGAGCAGACATAGAAAGATAAAGATAAAGTTCCGGTGTGATATCTTTTTTGGAAAAATAAGAACTTTTGGTTGGCTTCTTTTTTCTTTAAGAAAAAAATTGAGTTACTTTCTCTTAATTCTCGAACCTCGTGCATGATTTTTGAACTTTGTCTCTTGCTTTGCTTCCGTGGCATTTTTCTCGTGTCACTAGGGTACGATTCTGCTTATTATTTTCTGACTTCGTGAAAGAAAAGTTTTTATGTGCCTGTATCGTTTCTGTTTTTTGATGCCCTTATTCCTTCTTAATTGTTTGAAAACTTTTCGATGCAGCTTACTTTTTTTTGCCAGCAGCCTTCCTCACCCAAGGCGTAGCCCTGGGCCTTTTGGCATAGCTGTCACTCTTGGTGTGCCTCTTGCTTCCATCTTCTCCATTTTTGTTCTTCAATACCTTCTTTTCTTTTGGCACTGTGGGATTTATCCTCTTTTCTACTCTTTTAATTTTTTCTTGTACACACTTTATTTTCTCTCACTTTGTCAGGTTTTCTATGCATCATTGTTTTTGCGATTTGAGAATGTTTACTTTGGAAGTTTGCATTTGACATCGTCGTGCTGTATTTGTGATTTTCGGTCCGAGAACCTTTAGGAGCTTATCTTGAAGACTTCTTGGGTGAGAAGAAGCTAGGCCAAAAGTCCTTTTTGTGGGGCTTGTTCCCTGTGTTTTGCAAAATTTTCTTAGTCCAGTCTTTTTTTGATATCCTCTCAAAGTGGCCTTTTTTGTTTTTAGAGAGGGCTTGAGTTTGCCTGTAAGAAAGGCTTTGGATTCGTGCATATGAAAAGGGCTTAGGTTGGTGCCTGTGGAAAGGGCTTAGATTGGTGCTTGTGGAAAGGGTTTGGATTGGTGCCTGTGAAAAGGGTTTTGGATTGACCTGTAGAAAGGGCTTAGATTGGTGCCTGTAGAAAGGGATTTGGATTCACGCTTGTGAAAAGGGCTTTGGATTTGCCTGTGGAAAGGGCTTTAGATTTGCCTGTGGAAAGGGCTTGGATTGGTGCCTGTAAAAAAGGCTTTGGATTCGTACCTGTGAAAAGGGCTTTGGATTTTTTATTCAAAGGGCTTGGGATTTGATTTGTCTATTTGGGAGGATTTGTGTGTGATTCGACTCTCTGGGAGAAAATGTGAAGTGATTCGCCTCTCTGGGAGGACATAAGGAGTGATTCGCCTCTTCGGGAGACTTTATGAAGTAATTCGCCTCTCTGGGAGGATATATGAAGTGATTTTCCCTTTGGGAGACTTTGTGAAGTAATTATCCTCTCTCGGAGGACATACGAAGTGATTTGCCTTTCTGGGAGACTTTGTGAAGTGATTTAGCTCTTTGGGAGGAAATGCGAAGTGATTCGCCTCTCTAGGAGGACATGCGAAGTGATTTGCCTCTCTGGGAGACTTTGTGAAGTAATTCGCCTATCTGGGAGGACATACGAAGTGATTCGCCTCTCTGGGAGGACATACGAAGTGATTTGCCTCTCTGGGAGACTTTGTGAAGTGATTTTCCTCTCTGGGAGAAAATGCGAAGTGATTTGCCTCTCTGGGAGGACATGCGAGGTGATTCGCCTCTCTGGGAGACTTTTTGAAGTGATTTACCTATCTGGGAGGAAATGTGCAGTGATTCGCCTCTCTGGGAGACTTTGTGAAGTAATTCGCCTCTCTGGGAGACTTTGTGAAATGATTTACCTCTCTGGGAGACTTTATGAAGTGATTTACCTTTCTGGGAGGACATGCAAAGTGATTCGCCTCTCTGGGAGGACATGAAATCTTGTCTTAATGATCGGGAGTGCGTTGATTGGTGTTGCGAAGGCGGTGTGACTAATCCTCAATGTATACACCGGGATGCAGTGGTGAAGCCTGTCTGGTAGGTCATGGAGCTTGTTGCTTTTCTCTTATTAGACCGATGCATGTTACACTTATGCAAGTGTTCATGTGTATGCACTATGCCAATGCTTTCCTAAATTTCAAGTATTCACATATTTCTTAAATCATTGCACCATTATTTTGAAAACTTGGTTTTGAAGAGGTTGTGAATCTTGAGTTGTCTGATTCATGAAGTATTTTACTCTACTTGAAATTATCTAAGTGCAGATGTATGCATGCAAGACCGACTGTTTTTAGAGAACATAGCAATACTGAAAAGGCAAATATTAATTTTTGGTCAAGTGGTGAGTGAGTGCAAGGTGATATCTGTAATAGGAGAAATGGCGTGCTTCCGTCTTGCGATTCGGTTGATCCAGTGTCATGCTTCTGTTTTGACTAGTTGCTATCTCCTTCTTGATTCTTGAGCTTGTTAGAACCTATGCGAGTTGTTGCTTTTGCTTTTACCCTCAGTCTCAAGAGGATTACCAATGTTCTAGATTTTCATAAGTAGGTGTGGGCTAGCTTGATCTTTGAGAAAGGCACCGATTGATTTTGTTGACTTGATTCTATCTTCAGAGGTAGAGTTTCTGGTTTTGCTGATAGGACAACCAGAAGGTCTTGATAGTGTGGGTAGGGTACCCTCAGTGTAGATGAAAAATGGATATGATAGTCCTTGGAGAGTTGTTCGGGTCTTCTCATTTAATATCCTCGGTGCATATACCCTCGACACCCTCAATGCGTGTACCCTCGGCACCCTCAGCGGGTGTACCCTCAGCACCATCGGAGAGCTGTTCAGGTCTTCTTGTCGATACCCTCAGTGCATTTACCCTCGGCATGGTCAGCATGTGCGAATGATGAATGGAAAGGCTAGCTTTTGGAGAGCTGTTCGGGTCTTTTTGTCGATACACTCAATGCGTGTACCCCTGGCACCCTCAGTGTGTGTACCTTCAGCACCCTTGGTGTGTGTACGCTCAGTATCCTCAGTGTTGTACCTTCGGCACTTTCAATGAGTGTACCCTCTGCACCCTCAGCCGGTTTATGGCAGTTCCATGCTCTTCCATTTAGACTCATTGCCCGTGCCCTTTCAGGAATATTGTTTATGGATTCTGTTTAAGTAGAGGCAATCATGAATTAGGATACTCAAAAGAAATGATTCGACTTTTTTAATAAAATGAATGGGTACATTGATAGGAAATTCCTCATTCTACCCTTAACCCTTATAAATTCGCTCCCTTTCTCTCTCGATTCCCCCTATCTCTAAGATGGTTCAAGTAAACTGGATTGATGATGCATGCCTCTACTTAGGGCTTCTCTCATTTAATATTTGGTGTCTCAGGGTCAGGGATCTTTCCTGCCTCGATCAAATCTTGGATAGCGTGTCTCAGGGTTACGCATTGGTCAGTGTTGTGTCCTTGGCCTTTATGGTATTCGCAACGTTCATTAGTGTTCCAATTAGGAGGTCGCGGCTCGGGAAGGGCTCAGGGGGTCAATGGTTATATGATTCCACTTTCTTGTAGTGTGGCTAGAGTCTTACTCAATGAGGCTGGAAGGCGAACAAAACGTCGATCTTTAGTTTTTTCAGTATTCCGAGTTTGATTAACAAACCCTTGGCAAGGTGCAAACCCCTGCTCTCGTGGGTACTGAAAATTAGTTTGTTGGTAAGGACCCGAATTCTGATAGGACCACACTTGATTAACAACAGAAATAGATTTCTTGTATTGGGACGAGACTTTTTTAACCTCGTCGGCTCTTGCAAGCTCCTCTTCAGTTTCGTTGGCCATGTGCATCAAAGCCTTATATTTCTCAAAGTATTGTCGCCCCATGCTACCCTTGATCTCAGGCTTAAAATTCTTGACAACTAACCCCAGCTATTCTTCCTCAGAGATCTGATCAATCATCTGCGATGCTAATTCCTTCTAGCGCGTGATGAAATCGCTGACACTTTCATTGTCTCTCTATTTAGCCATTTTAAGATGTTTACGAGTAACTTTAAGCTCTTTGTTTGACTTGTAGTGCTCCATGAACTCCTTTACGATACTCTTTCAGTCTGCCACTATGTGTTTTTCCAACCCTAGAAGCCAACTGTGTGCGGGCTTTGTCAAAGTATGGTGGAAATTTTGGTCCAAATGAGCCTCGTTCAACCCATACAACTGCATAGTGTGGACATAGGCCTTAAGATGTAGATGAGGGGGGCTATTTTTAGAGGATTTTTCTACACTGGGAAGCTTAAAACCCACCGACAGCCTAGCTTCAGAGAAAATGGAGAGGTTTTGGAGATCAGCTATGTCATCAACCATATCGGTCACCTTCTAATTTAATGCTTTCACTTGTTCTTTTAATAAGTTGATGGCCTGTTTGGATACTGATTCAGCGTACTACCCCATATCTGGATCTGGTTCGCACCTTTTGAAAAGTGGATTATGGTGTTGTCGAGGTTGACTGTGCTCAGGATAGGGCCATATATTAACAACATCTGGTGTTGGTGGGCCTTGGTGCAGTGGGGGGATGGGTAGGATATTTTGTTAGGCGAGGGGGATATTTTGATGGGTGAAATGATGGTTGATGATTTTTATGAGCGGGTAGGTTTGGCTGGATTGGAATTGGCTGGCCTCGACCTTGGTTATGAGCGGGGTTAGGGTTTGGTGGATTTGGTTCGGCATGTGCCAAAGTGGCTAGTAAGGTGTCGAGAAGGGTCTGGGTGGCTCTCTGTAGGTTGGTCATGGTATTCATTGACTGGGCTATACCTTGTATCATTTGGTAAAGCTGTTCTGGGGATAGGGTTTTCGGGTTGATGGGTAAAACGAGACCGAGCGGCAGATCCGCTGCATGGTGTTGACATTACCCCCTCCTTCATTATCCTCGACTTGGTCATCGTGAAAATCAAGAGCACGTCGTGGCGGCATTGTGAGATGTAAGTCTGGTCTAGTAAGTCTACCTGTACAATCCCTACCAGCCCAACCGACCAGTGTGTCTTGGTATGAAAACTTGAGAGTGGTGAAGAACGGGGAGAAAGAAATAGAGGATTGACCAGAAAATCTATACTTTGCCATGGGTTGCATAATTCTCGAAAAACTGTGACTCGACAGGAAAATAAAATCGAAAACCTCTTTTTTGGTGTTTAGGCAAAAAAAGACCAACAGTAGCAACTTGAGAGCTCTATGGACAGGTTTAGGGTAGGAACATACATTCTTGGGGTGCCCTTATAACCCTTCGATTTTGGGAAATTATTTTTAGAAAACTTATTTTTGGAAAATGACACATTTTTTGGAAAACATTTTTGAAAACAATTTTTTTTTGGAAAATCGGGAAGTTCTCTCCTTTTCGAGTTACTTTTCATAGAAATAGTGACATGGAAATTCTCACTAACGGGTTTTAGTGAGGGATTTCTATGGACGGGGTTGGATAGCCACTAGCCGTACTTGACAAACCAAAAGTTGGTATGTATGACAAGGCCCTTTGTTCACTAATCTCACGACTGACAGTCAAGAAAACATCCAGAAATTCACGTTTACTAAGCTGACGCATCCTATATGCAAGCGTGGCTTGATGGGTAAGGTTTAGGCTCCCTCCTATTTGGCTAGGTCTTGCTATATACCCCAAAGGCGAGTACATGCAAGGACCTTTTAATATACGTCCCGGGTACGTAAGTGTTCTCGTCACTCGATATACCTTAGTTGGTACTTGGCCAAGGATAGTGAAAATAAGAGCTTTCGGTTTATGATAACCCAGACGAGCCAACTCCCTACTCACTAAGCAGTATTTTCGGGATAACTAGGGTAATTTCATACTCGCGATAATGCAGGATGGTAGTGCGTGCGTGCAAAATAACAATTATGGAGATATATTAAGATAGGTGCTTTAAGATTTGTTCGAGTGCTTTTAAATTTTATTTATGAAAAGGTTTTCCTCAAACAATAATTAGCAAGCAAAAGTGAATCATGGTATCCACCTAGGTCGCATCTATGTTATCCTAAAACTAAGGCCGAATAGGAAAACACGCAAGCAGAAACGATTATCCACGCATATTCTATTATTGTTTAGAGTCTAATCCTCTTAAAAAATCCCAGTAGAGTCGCCACTGTGAAAACCCGTGCTCTCGACATCCGGCCCCCGCCGTGGCGATTCCTCCAATTTCCCGGTTTTAAATATTTGGAAAATGGTTCGTTTTATTATGACGAAAAAGGTGACGATTTGCAAAGGAATCAGAGTCGCCAGTTTGTTTTACTAAACAAACAAAATTCTGTGTAAAAGAGGAACATTTATGAATTAAACGCCGTCTTAAACATAATTAATACAAAACTAGTTGATTCAAAGGGTTCGGGGATTAAGTTACGAATCGGGAAGGTGTTAGTCACCCCAATTCGCCCTTTTGGTCTCTAAGCAGAATATGCGTGGAATTATAATCGAACATTTGCATGTTAATTGATGTTATTGCTTATCGGTCCATAGTTTTAGGAAAAACGGGATTTTGGGGTGGGGTCGAAAACCATGTGCTTCTTATTTCACCCTTCGATTTTAGAAATCAGTGTGTGCGTGTGATTTAGCAAGTATATAGAAAGAAATAAGTCAACAACAACAGATATAGCAAGTATCACAATGCATAGGGTATCAAACATATTATATATATTCCAGCATGTATCAAGTACACATAATCCAAACCATACGAATAACCAAAGTATATAAATTCCTCGGGCTAGCTGTGGCTTCCCGGAAAAATATACATACATCGCAGAAAACCAAAATATACACGTAGTATCAGAGCCTCTATATCATCCCTGACTCGGTCGTGTCTTTGTCCTCGTGGGACTCGTGAGTACCTGAAATATTTTAAAGAAAAACCGGGGTGAGCCATTTGCTCAGTAGGGGGGTGTACCAGGCATATGTTCAAAAACAAGTTTGTAAACATATCTTTTAGACCATGGTAATATCAATAATATCAACAGAAAATCAAAAATTCATCAAATGATCATGCATGAACGTGCTAATGCAGGTTACCTCCCGTGTCAACCGATTACCGTATAATAGAAAGCCTGAGTGATGAATAGATTTCACTGCTGCTAAGATATCATAACCTAGGATCAATTGTCCCAATCCCACACAAGTATAGAGAACAATAGCCCTGGGATCATTCACCTCGATCCCATATAAATACAGATAATCACAAAACCATAGTGCCTTGCCAATTTACCTAGGTTCCCGGGCTCAACACCGGTGGCTTATAGGCGGCCAAACGTTGCTTCCCCAGGGGTTTAGGGATTTTCAGCCCAAGGGCACCGAGCCTTACTTATTTTCCATCCCGGCAAGCACTATACATTTAATTCTTTTTTTTAGTTTCCAAAAGCCACCAGCTCTTCAATACATAGATAAATGATACAAGACTCTGAGAAACAGATACTTGAACAAGAGTCATAAGCCATAATAGAGCCTCCATGCCTTTGAAAATTGCCGAGCTTCCGGTTGACACCATAGTGACATACAATATGCATAACATGATGCTAATTATCCACATGAAGCAAATTATGCCATATATACTTTACCAAGTTCAACCACATATCCCTTGGCATCAAAAGTTCACAAATAAATCACTTTTATCAACCATGTCGTAGATATATCGCCAAGGGTATCTTATTTAGTTCAAACAACTCTTTATATCAAGTATACATGGCATATTGTGCCTCCAATCATATATCCAATACCACACATATCATGCAACATCATAAATATATGTATACATTCAACTTTCTAACTTTATATAAATCAAACGCATGAATTGTCAAGTAATTAACTCATTTTATCGGGTTTAGAAAGTAAAAAAACCCCTACCTCAGTTTATGAGTGAGAAAGAAGAAAGAAAGTTGATGGTCCAAGCCTTCCCCAAAGAATCCTCAAGGTAGAAGATGATGAATAGTAAGCTAGGAGGTGTTTTGGATGCTTTTCGATGTGTAATCCTTCGATCGGAAGTGAAAATAGGTAAGAGTCGCTCAAAAACACCTATCTTTCTCTCTCTAGAACTCTCTAGAGTTTTGTGGAAGAGGCTAGTTCGAAAATGGGTGAAAAATACCTTAAAACGAGCTTCAACCGACTTTAAGTCGGTTGCTACAGTAACCGCGCGCAGATTTTTGGTTATGGAGCACTGTTTTTGTTTTGGCCATAAATTTTGACTCGGAACTCCGATTGAGGTGTTCTTTATATGCACGAAAAGGTAATTCAAGTAACTACAACTTCCTAAGAGAAAATTCCCAAATTATGGATTCATTTTTTCCAGAAATTCACCGAAGACAGCTCTCTGCCGAATGCTATTAAACAACTAGAATTTAGCGATGGGCCTGCTTCGTCCCCTGTTTTGACCCATGAGGAGTGTGAATTGGACTTCGGGTAAAAAACGAAAGTTTTAGAATGATGTAAATAATAGACACACATGAGAGAGAAACTTCAATCGGATAAGTAACGGAGGAATTATGATAGCCCAAAGTTAGCTCAAATTAACAAATCACAAAGAACCCAAAACTTCCTATTTACCAACCGAAATTGATTCGGACCACCCGAATCATCAATTGATCATTCTCATATATATAAAATAGTTAATAAGACATAATTAACATTAATTTTAATACAAGATGTTACATAACTTCATAGGTATACATATCATAGTATTGTATCCGCTATCACGTAGGTACATGAGGGTCGTATGCTATGCTTCAATAAAATTGGTTTAAAATTAGGGATTTTTGTACAATAATAATATTGAAGTCATATGCCATGCAAATTAATTAAAGAATTTCAAGAAAACAGCCCAAACCACCATGAACATGCTATTTGGGCAAAAACATCGAGATTTGTTTGATTTGAAGCATATAATACTTAATAGCTTGAAATAAAGCTTGAGTAATAATGTTCCCTCCTTAGGAAAGCCGTATCTCAAAGCTAATGATGTTCGGAAGTCCAGTCGCCAAGCCCTAGCTCCAAGCTCGAGCTTCAATGGTGGAGGAATGAGGAGGAAGATGACGAATAGTGATTTGGAGAGGTGTGTGGTTGATGATTTCATGGTGGTTTTGGGTGTTTATGATGGCTAGCCAGAAGACCTCTCAAAACCCCCAAAGTTTGAGCTCTTTACTCTCTCTTTAAGCCTCCATATGTGTATTCCCAAAAATGAGAAGAAAGGGGGTCAAAAATCTGATTTCTACACTAAAAACACGCCCAGGTTAAGTGCTGGACCGGTCCACAAAATTGCCATACCGCTCCGTGCTATAACTTTGCATCTCTGGACCACTGTTCGTAATTTGGCCATACCTTTTCGCTCAGAACTCAAATTGGAGTGGTCTTTATGTCCACGAAAAGGTATTTCAAAGATATACAACTTCTTAAAAGGAAGTTTCCTCAAATTATGTACGGATTATTCCCAAAAATTATTCAAAGATAGCGCTCTGTCAAAGTGCTCCCGGACGAATATAATTTAGCGATGGGCCTACTTCGCGCTCAATTTTGACAAAGTAGGAGCCTGAATTGGCTTTCGGCCAAAACATGAAAGTTGTAGATTGCATAAAAATCTAGACCGTCTCATGTAAGGAAACTCAATCTGGCGAGGAACGAAGAAGGTACACTTCTTCCAAGTTATCCAAAATTATGAAGTCGAGTAAATTGAAAATTTGCAATCTACATCCCGATTTCAACTCGAACCACCTGAAATGACTTATGACTATTCTAACATGCTTAAATATATTAATGTAACTCATTGGAAGTTTTCGAGCCATTCAGATCATTTCAGAGCAAAATATGGCTATTCAAAGTACACTTCTGCCTTACTCGCGACTTGTATCGCGATTATGAGAAATAGAGGTACAGGGCGTTACAATCTCCCCTCTTTAAGGAATTTTGTCCTTGAAATTCTAACATGATGGTTTCGAGAATCAGGTATGTGCGGTTTCTGAGTAATTACTCTCTCTCCCTTCCTTAAACGAAAAACCATAATCGTGACTGAAATGGAATTCAAATTCAAGGATTAGAGTAGGAGGAATAATCCTGTTGGGCAACAGGGAAGAAAGACCATATAATTAAGTAATCTAATTCATTCTCACTCATAAGCAACCACCTCTTCAAGAGTCTCAATGGAAGAAGATACTGACTAAACACGAGGGGCTTTTCACCATCTGATTCACATAAACGAAATAACTGACAATAGAACTTTCCTTTAATAACTTCTTTCCCTCATCCAATTTATCGAGCAATGCATCGATCTCGTCCTCATAAACTTGGTCCCTAACCGCCACATTTTTAGTCAGAGTTTTCAGTTGTGGGTGTCCACACAAGCAATTCCATAAGAACTTATCTTGAATCTTTTACCGAGCTTCTTCAACTCAAAGACCTTGTGTTTTTAAACATGGTTAAGATTGAGAAATATGGTGAAGTCAACGAATCCAGTGAGCATATCTACAACATGAACCTTGTAATAGTGAAGAACCTTGCTCGTCATTTCCTGAAGATTTTAAATGACAGTTGCCTTCCTCATGAAATAATTATTTTTTAGCAGAGTGTGCTCTACCCACTTGTAGAACTCGTTGTTCGCACACTACTTCAATATATTTTTTGACTTGACATAGACACTTTGCTCAAAATCCGCCTCTTAATGGCTTTAGAAGTTTCCAACTTAAGAAACTTGGGATGATCGTTTCAAAATATGGGGATAGTTATGCTAGCGAATGAATTACTTCCTTAAAGGCTATTATTAGCTTAGGAAATTTTTGAACTGGAAATGAAATTGGATTTTACATTGTCCCTTCCAAAGGCAACAAATGTACCTCTCTGGGAATTTCGTTGGGGAATCCCATACGCATAAACAAAACAAAAAAAATGGTAAATTACTCTAATCACGATCTTAGGAGCTTCCACAGTTTCCCGAGGGTGTAACTCATGCCTACTATGATAATTCCAATTACTTCTTGAACTAGGAAAAGTTTCGACCTATATGTAAATATAAGACGGAGGAAAAATGGTAGTGGAAACGAGGTATTCCTCTCATGGTCAAGTGTCGACTCCCCTCCTTAATGGGTTTGTCAAAGATAGGAACTAATAATAATTGAATTCAGAGTACCGTTTCAATCTTTAGGCTAGAATTAAGTATGAAATAAGAAAATCCCAAACTTGAAATTTTTAACTAATCAGTACCTCAATTCTTGGACTGGGGCAATGTGACGCTCTACGAGCAAGGAGTACTCCCTTGGGAGGAGGAATTGTAGCTTAAAGGGGGCATCCCACATCGGAAGATGGGGGATCCTTGGAGACCCATATAAGTAAGAAATGGTCGCTAATTAAGTACAAGGCCTTTTGGGGGCTCACTAGCTTCAAATCCCATAAGAACTTCGAAGTTAAGTGAGTAGTGGGACCAGAGCAATCCCAGGATGAGTGACCCCCTGGGAAGCTGGTCGTGAGCTCCCAGAAATAAACCCGTGAGGGTAGATGTTCCGAGGTTGAGGCCTGGCTGGACGCTACCCAGAGCAGATAATATCGTACTGAAGTGGGACAGGGTCGTTACAAATGGTATCAGAGCAGACCCCACAGAGTACGATGTGTCGACGAGGACGTTGATTCCCTTGGGGGGGAAGGATGTGATGCCCTGCGAGCGAGGAGTACTCCCTTGGGAGGAGGAATTGTAGCTCAAAGGGGGCATCCCACATCGGAAGTTGGGGGATCCTTGGAGACCCATATAAGTAAGAAATGGTCGCTAATTAAGTACGAGGCCTTTTGGGGGCTCACTGGCTTCGGATCCCATAAGAACTCCGAAGTTAAGCGAGTAGTGGGACCAGAGCAATCCCAGGATGGGTGACCCCCTGGGAAGCTGGTCGTGAGCTCCCATAAATAAAGCCGTGAGGGTAGATGTTTTGGGGCTGAGGGCTGGCTGGACGCTACCCAGAGTGGACAATATCGTACTGAGGTGGGACCTGGTCGTTACAGGTAGTAGAATTCTCATAAGAATGCTCATTCTGAACTTAAGATATTCTTTATGCTCCAAACTTCCTTTAGTGAAATCTCGCTTCACTACTATCCCATACACCACCATAGATAATTGTCCATAGGGGAAAGTGAAAACAATTCTCAAAAGTACTCATATCGTAGGTGCTAGCTGTGTAAAGGCCAAGTAATAGCCTGCCTCATCTCTCAAAAGCGATATACCTTCCTATTTTGAGGAAAGTTCTGAAAACACGGTTCACTTAACCATAAATAACAAGTCGTTAAGCTATTGCTAACCAACCATAACAAATCTTTTCAGTTGGAATGAATGGAATCATTTTTAAGTTGAATGTGTACTCGACATTCTGCTTAAGGAAATAACTATGGACGGATGTATAAGATCTTATAGAGTTGAATACACATTAGATAAGTTCTATCCACTTTTCCCAGAGACACGATTACTAGGCAAACACTAAATGTCAAGATTTCTAAGAGGATTCATGTAACACTCTATGTTTATTTTAGTGCTAATTATGTGTACTATGTTCATTTTGTATGGAATTTATAATTTTAGAAATTATCTATTCAAAATTTGGAAAAAAAAAATTCCTTCCGTAAATTGTAGATCTCGGAATTTCCTTTTCGTGGATATAAAGAACATCTTAATAGGAGTTCCGAATAAGAAATTATGGCCAAAACAAAAACTGGGTAGCATGGCAGAAATTGTGCATGCGGACCGGTATAGGAAAATTGGCATACCGGTCCGGCGTATGTAAATTGGGGAAAAGTTTGGCTGCAGACTGTTATGTAGTTTTTGGCACACTGGTCCGGCATATAAAAATTTAGGAAAATCTTCACTGCGGATCGGTACCCTGTTTTTGGCATACCGGTTTGCCATCCGAAACAGTCCACCGACTTAGTTTGTTTTAAGTGTGTTTTAACTCCTTTTTCACTCATTTTTGAGCTACACTCTTCCACACACTTCTAAAGGGTTCTAGAGATAAGTTCTTAGGCAATTCTCGCTTATTTTCTCTTCCAATTGAAGATTTAAGTTCCAAATCATCAAAATCCTTCTATATTTCACTATGCATCCTCCTATTCCTTGAGATTGCTTTGGGAGAGCTTGGGTTCTCATCTTTCTTTCTTTCCTATGCCTACTAAACATGAGGTAAGGGTCCTCTAACTTTCAAAACTTGACAATATGCTTTTATTATTCAAGAATCATTATTCTTGATTATTATTTGTTTGAGAAACTTGTACATAAAAATGTTTATGTTATTTTTATGATTTGTAAAGCCGCGATTATATGATTTGGTGCAAGATATGCCATATACACTTGCTAAGAAGTGTTATTTGAACTATATGTGATATCCCTTGGTTGTGTACATGTTGTTTGCGGATAAACTGGGTTTGTTGACAAGTTATACATACCAAGGGATATGGTATGAGATTTATGGGAGTGGATATTGCATAAATTGCTTTGTATTCATGAAATAACATGTTTTGCATATCATACATGTTATTATTGTGTTAACCAAACACTTGAAGGATTCTCGGCATATGTGGATCATTCTTGTGGCCCATCTCATTGGGCGTATATCTCTTATTGGTGATCAAAGAAGCTTGTTATGATCATGATATTATTCGGGATATGATAGGATCCTGATGTGGATCCGGTTATGATTTTATTATGGCCATTCGATTAAAAAAGGATGATGTATTGATTTGTGCCTACCGGGATGAAAAATAAGTAGGGCCTGGTGCCCTGGGTTGAAAATCCCTAAACCTCCGGAGGGCAGCAACATGTCGGCTGTCTAGAGCCAGCGGTGTGTAGCCTAAAAATCTAGACAACGGTAAGGCACTAATGATTCTGTTGCTATGATACTGTTGGTGGGCTTGCGGTCCAATTCGGGTATGGTTTCACGATATTCTCTGAGGCCGATGGGCCAGTTTATAATGACTATTGGATTATTCTTTTGGGCGGTCCGGCCTTTGTTATACTCTGGTTCAGTATAGATATATTTTGGCTACGTGGCTCTAAGGTTGACACAAGGGAGGTAACCTGCATTGGCATATGCATGCATTGTTTACTGAACATATGGTTTTAAACTGAAGTGTGTTTTACACGTGATGCTTTTGTTATTAGTTACCCCTACTGAGTGGATAACTCACCCCGTTTCCTAAAACTATTACAGGTACTCATGAGTCCTAGGGGGACAAAGAGACGAAGGGATTCGGGTTAAAGTAGAAGCCTTTGATACTATAGTTCTCTTTTGTAATAGATGTGTTTGTCATGGATGCCACGGCTAGCCCGAAGACTGTTTATATTTTTGTTGTTCATATGGTTTGGCCATGTATATCTATGATGCATGTTCATCAGTTATAGTATCATTTTTGCATCCCATGCTTGTCGTAGTTTGGTATACATATTGTGTTTGATTTATATTTTTCTTATACACCTGTCTTAGTTTTACTAAGATGGGTTAGTGACACTCTAGGTCTTAATTACGGGTGTTATTCTGTACATTAAGGCGGGGGTGTTACAATTCACTTCTAACCCCTTTTTAAACAGAATCCTTAAAGTCTAGATATGATATACTAAACAGACGTAAGAACATTTCAAAAGATTAGTCACCCTGCCCGTGAATCGACAAGTCTTCAAGCTTTCACTATGTTACTCTGATAGGTCCACCTAACCAAAAAGGAACGAAAATCTCACTTCAAATGAATTCGTGGTGTGTTCCTATCACAGTGGAAGAATGAGTTCGCAGACTAGTAAAAAGTGTGACATCTCACGGATACTACGGAGGATCTTCTCCCTTCACCATAAGGAACCAAGTATATCATAGATACATTGAATACAATCGTTGTTAAACGGTTCTCTCGTCTTTCATGCTAACTTACTTAGCTAGAGAAACGAGAATTAGATTTCAGAAAAATGAATAGACCAGCCCCAAAGGCGGACACGTTGGGTAAATCATATCACAGATATATGTCTTCTACTCCGAGGAAACAACAGATATAGGAACCTAGGAGGCACTAAAACCATTAAGGAGGTCCACACATCATTTACATCGATCATGCCTCTTGAGATAGAGTATATCTATATACATGACCAGATTTGGTCATTCTCTTTATGCTCATGTCGGTTATTAAGAAGGTTTTCTCGCCTTTAAAATTGGAAGTAGTCTTTCGACGTAGGCAGTCTCTCAAGTTTGGTGATCTCTATTATAATATGAAAGTCCACCCGTATCAGAGTAATCGGGATAGGAATAATCCTCATGGTCTCACTTCGTAACTAAACTAATAAACTTAAGCACGGCCGTACTGATAAGGAGAGGAACGAGCAACCACATACTAGGTTCACCCTCCACGAGAATCGAAGAAAAAGCAATGGCATAAACGCGAGGGATAGGACTTTAGCAGCCACTCGGATATGAGTATGCCACGTTCTAGCCTCGGCCGACAACAGTGGACTGATGATTTATAAGATAGTCAACCATTGGCCGACGGATGACTATAACATAATCCATCAGTCGCCTTTTGCTCACTTGGTGGCAGAACTAATCCCGAGTACAAAACTATATGCGTAGGGGTAATAAATGATGCAAGAGCCAATAACTAAAATAGTTTGCAAAAGAGGCCAAAATAATCTCAAAGTAAAGACTTTGTGAACGGATGTAGCCAAGACAGACTAACATCCCGCTTCACGATTCTCCCATTTTTTAATATTCTAACGGTAGAAATATCTATCGCACAAAACGTATTGATATCGAGGGACACTGCCATGGTTCACCTCTCTAAATTTGAATTTACCCATAAACCCCGCAAAGAAATATCGAACCTATACATCTGATACCAACTTGTGACGCCCCGAATCCTGTTCTGAAATTTTTTTTAGAGTTATATACTAAATGCCATGATTTGATTATTATTGTTTTTGATATGTTATATAGACTCGATTTTGCTATTTTAATTAGAATCTTTATGGGCAATGATTTCATTATATTATTTATTTAAATATTGTGCATGTGTGTGTCATTTATTCCATATAGTAGATGATTTGGTGTGTAGAGTATAGCTTACACACAGATGATCATATCATCGGTTCTTGTGGAATATAAGTTTATTGGTTCATGGTCTTAGATGGAATTGGACAACCATCGGTAGGATTGTAACACAAGTTTTAGTAGTTTATCTTGACTACAAGGAACGGTATAGTTTTAACTCGTTGTGCTAGTACACTTTATGTGTATTGAACCGGACCAGTTTGGGTTAATTGTTTTTATATAGACTATATAAAATAATTTAAAATCGAATGGTTATTATGATTACTTATACTTTTAATCTTGAAATAATTAATAAACATATATATGTAGTATTTGTTGTTTTGATTCATTCGAGTGATATTCATTTATGGATCAATAATCTTCGTGAATTGGATGGCGACACTATATGTATGATGAATATTGATTATTGAGGGAATCCATGTCCCGGTATAAGGATTGATGATAACCCCTTGAGAAGCTTATAAGTTTTGATCATGTCAAACCCTGCAGGTAGATTATGTTAATCCGACATGTCAAGTAAGTTAAGTGGTATGTTCAAGGATTAAGAAGTCATTTAAATATAATTGTCAGTAATTTAATTTAAATGACGGTTATCTGAAATCATAACATGGGGAGAATAATAAATATTTAATAACAAGGAGCTCGAAATATAATTTTGAGATAAGGACGGGAGTGTAATTATAATTCTTTAGTGGTGTGAATTATAATTTATGGAAGGAATCAATTCTTAATCAAATTAGGATTTCGGTTTTCAATATTAAGCTTAAACACTTATTTCTCTTTAGGGTCCATATCGTAGCCTTATATATATGCCAGCCTTGCCTCTTTTCTCGACACAATAATTCTCACGAATTTAGGGTTTGTGCCATAAAGAGTAGAGAAAGAGATCTTGGGGATACCGCAACCCATACTCGGTATAGGATTGCATGGCGAAAGGAATACGATATAAGATCTTGAGGTTCTATCGAGCCTGTGTTCTCGATTCTTTTACACCAACCTTTGTTCGTGCTGCGACGAGCTCAAACCAGAGAGATCTCGAAGGTAAAATCCGATTCTGCACTGGGTTTTACATAAAAATAATTGTTCGGTCTATACACAATATTAAACGATTCTGGAACTAAGTTTCCATTAATTTTCACCTGTGGGACCCGGTTAATCACAGATGTCGTGCACGACGGCGGGTTTAAAATATAAAAATCACAACTTCTAAAAATATTTTTCTTCGATAAAATTTGATCAGTTTGAAAACCTATTTTATAAAATTTTGGCATGTGGAGTTCGTTTAAACAACAATCCGCCTTATAAAATTTGAAACCATTTTCATATAAATAAAATCCAAATCACAAACAGTTGGATATACTCTATATATAAACATCGCTTATACAATTTCACATGAAAATCATTTACATATTACAGAACCAAAACCATATATGTATACAATAGCCCTTATCAAAAAGGACTAAGAAAGGTCTATGGACTTCAGAGGCTTTCTACGAAAGAGTACCACGCGCCAATCCCCGAAGCCTAACCTGCAAAACTGGTGAAAGGAAGGAATGTGCCAAACCCGAGCTTAGTGAGAACTATATAGGTTGTATATATAAAAATACATTTTTAAAACAATACATTTTTAAAACAATACATGCAATGTGTAATAATGAAAGTAGTTCCTCTCATATATGTTTTATGAATATGCCATCTCTATAAATTGTAAACATTTATAGATTTATAGTATCAATACTACGAAGATCATTTTATAATATGCCTGTTAATGCTTTCCTATCCCCAAAATATAATAAGATAAAGATAACTTAAAAATACAGCTGAAATCGCACTGATAACATAATATACTTATAAAACTCATATGTATGGTAAAGTAAGTATCGCCGAGATACAAGTAATCCATAACAAGAAAGTATGTACTGCCAACTTATATAGGTATATATAAAACTCTTGGCTAGTTCGTAAAGCTTGGCACTACAATTGCATCATCTAGAAATGTCTCACCCTAGACAATTAACTCAAATAATCCGCCACTATCCAAGCGTCCGCCAGGTCTGCATTTCGTGGCCTTTCACCCACGCGGCAGCAGCGCCTCTCGTTCATTTTTGTGCATAGTTTTGGGTCTTTCACCCAGAGGCACTCGGTCCTAACTTATAGGTCCAACCTTTAGAGACCAAACCTAAGACCTACCATGGACTAGTGCTATCATGTGTCTATATATATTGAATCACTCAAGTATCAAATCCATGGACGAATAATTGTGCCAATTAACAGATATAACTGTTCATACCGAACCCATCAACTAGCAAACTAAAATATATAATTATTTGATTTATATAATTGTAATTACGTACGGGATTGCATCTTTATAGTTATCGAATCATCGAGTCTATTTAAGTGGTAATGTGTTTTATCTCGGAATAGCCAAAGGGGGAGATTATTAGGATTATTTTTATTGGCTTTATTCTTTCGACAAAATCATAATTTTATTTTGTAAATGTTTTGTTCATGTCCACACTCGATGAAGCTCAAAAATCTAGAAGCCGCACTCTTAAGATCATATTCGCATTGGCTTGGAAAGGTGTGAGATATTTTATCATAGGTGGTGGATTTTCAATGGTTCTTAAAAAGGTTTTCTAAAAGCTTCCTTTGAAAATTCAAAGGAGAAATTCAAATTGGATTTTTCTTCCTTTTAAATCAAATCTTTTTTATAAAATCCATGCATTAAATCAATACAATGCATTTAGACAAGCCTTTAACCGACTTTAAATTTTTGTGGATTCTCCTAATCGAGTACAAATCACAGTAAATAAAAAAAACCCGTTTTTTGTAAAATGTGGACTGGTATGCCCAAAAGCTAATACCAGTCCAGGAGTACAGTTTTCCTGGATTTTGCAATTGTGGACCGGTATCCCAATTTTTCGGACCGGTCTGGCAATAAAACTTTCCCTGCTTTTCATAACTGCGGACCGGTATGTTGAAAATCCAATACCAGTCCGGCATGTAACCTTTGCTGAGCTGTTTTTTCATCCACTTGCCTAATTGCCTTGTTTTTACAACTTGCATCTCTATTTCTTAGGCACGAAATTCATTGAACCAATGCTCATTTTAAGATATATTTCAAGCCAGTTGCATAGCTTTTTGAACCCAAAATCCTCTATATAAACAAGGCTATGCTACATCATTTTGTAAGCTTTTCTTTTGGAAAAATATTGATCATGCTTTTAGTTTTGAAAAGCAAAAATCCTCCACCACTTAGGATTTGATTTTTCATGTTAATCTTTTGAGTTCTTCATAAAAAGAACAACAAATCCCAAATTGTGTTTTAAGATTATGAGAACGGTGTGATACCATGACGAGTGATTCGTTATAAGCTTATTCTTGCAATTCGAATAGAAGGACTATATGCATCGGAGGTGGGGACTGCAGTAATTCTTGTGTGATTCAAGTTTATAAATATGTATTTGTGATTAAATTGTCTGCAAACTCTTATGTTTTACACTGTAAAGTTCTTGAGGATTAGTCCTATGTAAGTAGGGATACCTCGTTAATTCTAGCGTTGTTTGATTACTTATTGTGAGAATGATTTGTGCATGCTAGACAAGATCAAACAATCTTTTCAGAATTAAAATTGGTAAAAACCTAGAGTTTACTTCTACAATTTTTTATTTTTCGATCAATTTTATTCAAGTAACCATAAAATAAAATATCTAGGTAATTTTCGTATTCTGCGCGTTTTTTCAAGGAATTTCAAAGGGTGGGATTAGACAACTTTCGACCGCACTTGTCAAACCAAGAGTTGGTATATAGACAAGGCATTTTGTTCACTATCTCACGACTGACGGTTAAGAAAACATGTAAAAAATCATGTGTAGTAAATTGGCACATGATATATGAAAGCTTGGTATAAATGGATAAAGTTTAAGGCTTTATCCTATTTGGCAGGTTATGCTATATTCCTGTGAACACCTCATTTTACGAACCTCGCAAGAATCTCAATCTCTAAGGAAATGAGAACGCATGCATACACGAGCATTCACAGATGTAGGCATACTACGTACATGTGATATAGGTCAAAGAAGGAAGTTAAAAGGACATCCGGACGAGGAGTTACGAGAATTACTGAAAGTTGACGAAACCGAAAGCTGTCAATTTTGTGAAAACTTGTACAATGAGAGTTCTTGGTTTTTTATCATCCCCAAACTTTGAGAGTTGTTAGGTAGTGCCACAAGGAGTAAAATACTCAAAAATCAGCTCAATTTGACTGTTGAATCTCTGGGAATTCTAGTAACCGGGAGTTCACTTTGAGTAATCAAACGGAGGCCATCCTAAAGTCCAAATGTGCTCAAATTTTGTCACTAGGTGGGTTTTATCCTGGAGAATAACATACTAAAAAACTATTTCAATTCGATGCCTTGTTTGGCTAGAACAACAAAAACCTTCCTGGCCAGAAAGTGTTTATCGTGTGGACAGTTTCCTTTCCTGGAGGCAACTGTCCACACGACACAATGTGTTTGTGTCGTGTTGACAGTTTCTCCAAATAAATTGTCCACATGACAATACCCCTGGGCTCAGCCCATTTTGTTTGTCAGATATAAATATGCCTATACTGATCCCATTTGAGGCATTAGTCAGTTTTGGGACTTCGAAAACTGTGTTCTAAAATCCTATTCTTGTATTTTCAAGGCTCTCAGGTATTTTTTTTATCACAGTCTGGCTTTATTTTTTATCTTATTTTATAAGTTATAATTGATCAATCGCATGTAAAACTTGTTGTTTATCTAAAAATCAGTCCATATTTCATATTTAAACTCCATTTTTAAAACCAAAGACGTGGAATGAGCTGTAACCATTTTTAATCATATTTTTGTCAGTTAAAATTATAAAATCTAGGTTTTATAAGCGACACGCATCGTTATCTTCTTTATCCTAAGCTATAATTGCCACTTCAATTATTAGTGTTTTATGTTTGTTATGATCCGGGCAACCACTTCCTCAATTACTACTTGTTCTCACGTTCGTATGTCACTTCTAAGGTTCAATGGTTACATCTCTTCCCTAAGTGTATTATGATTCGTCCAATCGTGTCCGTAATCATCTAATGCCATTCATATCACATTCGAGGCATTATATATAAATTAATATATATATATATATATATATATATATATATATTTGATAGAACAATAATAATAACAATAATGATATTCAATCACCTCACATCACATCAAATCATATCACATCATTCCGTATCATTTATTTTGCATAATGCCTCAGTTTCACCCCGCGTTAGCCTAGGCCTAGAACAATGGATCCCGAAGGGTCCAAAGCTCTTGTCCATGTCTCCTCCAAGTGATGAGTGACTCAGGGACTTGGTTCTCCAAGTAAGTCATTCAGAGATAACCCTCAAGACATTTTCCCGGGAATAACACTCTGAATAGTTAATGAGGAGAACACCTCATACAAGTTATGTCGACATTCGAAAGGAACTACACCAGGAGACACCTTAGTAGGGTGATGTCCATTAGTTGTCCACTACTTTTCGAGAAACTCACCAATTGGAAAGTAGTGGCTCACGGGACCTACTTTACTATCGGGGAAACTCTATAGACAAGGGACACATAGTCAGCCTAAAAGAAGATGCATAGAGTGGGCTCTCCTTTCATGGAATTTCAACCACCCGGTGGAGTACATCGATCTTTTTTTTTTCATGTATGGTTTAGGGAATTTCATCTAGGGGTGGCAATTAGGCGGCCCATCTTTGAGTCACTGGGAGCTACTCGATGCTCGGCTTATCATGTCCAGCCCATATGTGTGTTCGTATTGACAAGAATATTGTATTATTCCTCACAATGCACATATCATCATCCATCACATATGTGGCAAACCATATATAGACACAATATACAATCGCCCACTGTTCATTTATCAACATTACAGTCATCGTTTATCGTCACTATAAGCGTCATCGTCACGCTTATACCCCACGTATTTATCATCTAATAGCTATCCATAGTACATGGCCAACTAGCTCATTATTAGTGCCGTGTATTGTTAGAGTGATATACTAAAAGCCTGAAATAACATATCACCGGTTTTAATCAAGTAAGGCAATATAACACACATATTTCAAATTAAGCATTTATATAAGAAAATCATGAGATATTCGAAATTGAAAAGTAACAATCACATTGCATGCAAGTATTCAAGAAAATCTTAGGTTTTAAATAGTTTAGCAAATTTCACAATGAAAATCCAAACTTGTATAGAAATCGGGATTTAAGCAAAGAGCTAAAACAAGATCGATCCTATACGCAAATACCTAGCATAACCAACCAACCAATCCCCTGTATGCTAGGCAAACTCCTAATCACCTAAGTAGGTGAAGTATCCCCTTTGGCCTTAATCAATTCTTCTCTAGAACTCTCTTGAGGTGTTGTGGGGGTGTATGGGTCAAATTGGGTGTTTAAGGGTGATAAATGGTGAGAAAGTGGGGTTAAAAGGGGTTAAAATTCGACATAAAAGGCTCCAAGATTGATCGTGGGAGCTCTCAGCCAAAGCTTGTTTCCCACAGCACTGACCACTATTGGTATTTTGGTCCAACTCCTTGCTTGGAACTCAGATTGGGGTGATCTTTATGTCCACGAAAATCTAATTCAAAGATCTATAACTTCCTAAGAAGATTCTCCCCAAATTTTGGATGGAAAATTCCCAAAAATCCTCCGAAGATAGCACTCTGCCGAAACACTATCAAATGACTAGATTTTACTAATCGGCCTACTTCGGACACTGTTTTGACCAACGAGAAGTGCTAATTGGCTTTTGGTCAAAACACGAAAGTTGTAGAATGGTATGAAACTTAAATATAGGTGTAAAGGGAGACTAAATCAGTTAAAAGACGAAAAAGTTATGCAGCTCCAAAGTTGGCTAAAAACCATAAATCGTATAAGACTGAAACTCACCATTTATAACCCGAAATCAATTCGAACCACCCGAATCACTGAAAGATTACTCACACGAGTGTAAGTAGCCTAATATGACTAATAAGAAGTGTTAGAACTCTACGACGCTCTATAATCCAAGATTTCACCACTCACGGTGAAATATGCGAGCGAATGAAAACGATTGCGCTGGAATGAAAGTACAAGTTATTAAAAAATCCTGCGCATTTTTTCAGCCGTACTCTTTTGCTTGGTGGTTCTTGGGGATTAGACTGAGGTTTTTGTAGAGGTCACAAAGTATATTTGATGGCATGTGCATTGCTGGCGGTTGCGATCGATAGTGTTATCTACCGATCAGTATTATATGCAGATACGGGATTTACACTTTACCTGTGATGTCTCGAATCTTGTTTTGAGATTTTCACCTCCTGGAGCCAGTTAATCACGGATGCCATGCGCGACAGTGGTTTTAAAATATAAAAAAAATCATAACCTTTAAAAGTCTTTTTCTTAGATAAAACTTGATCCATTTGAAAAACCTGTTTTATAAAATTTCGGCATGAGGAGTTTGTTTGAACAACAATCCGCCCTGTAAAATTTGAAACTATTTTTACACAAATGAAAATTCCAATAAAAAATCCTCTAGTGAGGTCTCAATCTAAGTTAAAATACTATACACCATTTCCAATAATTATACCTATAATCAACTCGAAATTTAATTATACAAACGATATTTGAAACAAGTAAAAGACAAGTCATTTACGGATGACTATAAATGTCAAGGGTAATCAAAGATCCTAGACTTCACAATCGTGCCATCCCCAGAGATGTACCTGCAAAACTGGGTTGAAAAATGGGAGTGAGCCAAACACGGACTCAGTGGAAACTATATAAGTTGTATATATAAAAATATACGTTGTGGAAAGAATGTATGTAAGATGTAGTAATGAAAGTAATTTCCTTTTTTATAATAAAAATCATATTATCACATGCCTGCCAATGTTTTTCCATCCCCGAAATATCATAAGATATACATTAAATTGAAAATACAATTGAAAGTTAGCTACTAACATAAAATAGTTATAACCCTCATATGTACGGTGAAAGAAGTATTGTTCAGATACAAATAGCTTTTAGTACGAAATATATGTATATATAAGAATCCGTTGGCTAGTTTATACAGTATAGCATCATAATCGTATCATCTAAAAAAAATCTCGATCTTGGCGATCATCTAAAAAACTCATAACTAGTCAAGCATACTACTAGGTCTGCATTTCGTGGCCTTTCACCCACGCGGCAACAGGGCCTCCAGTTCGTTTCTGTGCACGGTTTTAAGTCTTTCACCCAGGGGCACTCAGTCCCAACTTACGGCCCCAACCTTTAGAGACCAAACCTGGGACCTACCATAGACTAGTGCAACCACGTATGTGTACAAATCAAATCACTCAAGTAACAAGCCCACATGTGCGTAATTGTGTCGGATAACTAATAATAAGGTTCATCTCGAACCCATCAACTAGCCAACAAGAATAGAAGTAATGAAAAGATATCTTTATTTCAAACATATACGTATATATATATATATATATCTTGTGAGTGTATATATATATATATTTATATGCAGTAGACCAAATGATAGTATTGTTGTTGTACTTAAATTAACTTCGCCAAGTCCGTTAACTATCGGCCTGGTTAAGAATGTATCCATGTGAGAAGTTTCATACATTTACATCAGATAGGCTCCAAGCCAAGTATAACATATATATATATATATATATAAGCTCTAAGTTCAATACAAACTTCCCATATGATTAATGTACTTAGTTTACTCAAAATAAACTTAGAAATTTGCCCAGCATAGTTACGGAGTAGCAAGTATTTAGTAAATTTCATAAGTACGAGGATGTTGTTCAAAGTACAATAACTATACCGCAAACACAAGTAATTATACCCAAACTATACTTTTAATACTATATATATAACCTCATATATATATATATATATATCAAAATTACTACTCGCTATCGTACTCGCATAAGAGGGTCGTATACGAACCATGCTTAAAACTCATGTGTAATTGGGGCTTTAGGTATAAAAGTCATAATCAAGTTATAAGTGATGCAAATTAACCAAATAATTGGAACAAAACAGCCCGAACCCCCGTGAACATGAAATTTTTGAAATTATGTACCAAACCCAAAGTTTGGTTTGATTCAAAGCAATTTATGCGTAGTATCTTGAAAAGAAGTTTGTATACTAGTATTCCCACCTATTGAGGGTTAATCCCTCGAAGAATTGCAACTGAGCCGAGTCGGGTTGAGCGAATTGCAAGCTATCCCCATTTCAGCCATGGAAGGAGGTGAAGGTGATGAAGAAGAAGATGAATAGTGTTTGGAGATGGTGAGTAATGATAGAGCTTGATCATGATCTCGGATCATCCACAAAACCCCAAAAATTGCTAACCTTATCTCTCTAGAATCTCTTAGGGGTGGTGGTGAATTAAGGAAGAAAAATAAAGAAGCACGTATGTATATATACTGTTGTTCAATTCTGGTTTACTGTTCACGCGCGTGGGACTTGCAGCACTGAACTTTGAACGTCCATAACTTCTCGCTCAAAAGTTCAATTGAGGTGACTTTATGTCCACAGAAAGCTTATTCGAAGCTTTACAACTTCTTAGAAGGAAGATTTTTCAAATTCTCGACCGATTATTCCTAAAAATGTGTCGAAGTCAGCGCGTTAACGTTACCGAATGAACATCTGTTAACGATTCGCCTATTTCGCGCTCAGTTTCGACCTAGTAGGAGCCTGAATTGGCTTTTGGCCAAAACACAAAAGTTGTAGATTGCCTAAAAATCTAGACCCTAATAAAAATGGAAACTCAATCTGACGAGGAACGAAGAAGTTACGCTTCCTCCAAGTTATCCAAAATTATAAAGTCGAGTAAATTAAAAACTTGCGATCTACACCCTGATTTTAACTCGAACCACCTGAAATGATTTACAACTATTCTAACAGGCTTAAATATATCAATGTAACTCGTTGAAAGTCTTCAAACCATTCAGATCCTTTCGGTGCAAAATATGGCTATCCGAAGTTCACTTTTACCTTACACGCGACTTGTATCACGATTTCCAATAAATTGAGATACGGGGCATTACATTACCTTTTACTACATCCCCTTCGAGGCTACTATGATAGTTCAATGTTCTCTGGGTGGATCTGCTTGCTCCTCGAGATTTTAAAGCTGACCTTATTCTTATTGATGCCCGATTCTCTCTCAGACTTTTGGTTATGTGGGGAGAGCATTTCACTAGGTCTTTTGGAGCTGCTAAGTTTGGGATTTCCTATCCCATGGCTGTGATACATGTAAGGCAGATCTGGGACAGTGTTCAAAATCGGGTTCTCGGTATCCCCCGTCAAATGTGTTGGTTCGAATTCATAGAGGAAGCTCCCACTGCTGGTGCTATAGTGATTGGGTACGAGATTATGGACCAGGCCAAGATTGAGCATTCTGCTAAGGACGACCATATGCCACCCCACTAGCTTAAGGATGTTTTGTAGTTTAGGGTTTCTTTCGAAAATATGTCGTAAGAGGCTTTTTTGAAATTAATTTTGTTGCAAACTTGTTTTGTAATTTTGGAAGGAAAGCATAAATGCGAGGTTTATTTACTTTTATAAAAAAAACTAGACTGGGCCTGAAGTCAGTTATTAGGTTGCCCACGTTCCCCTTGTTCTTATATCTCAAATCTTGGTTATGAGACTCAGGTCTATGTAGTTCTTGGGTGTGACGGGTTATATCCTTTATTGATAATATTTTTTTAAACTATCCTGATTAGTTAGAGAGTTAAACTGCTGCCCATTTGTATTTGTGAGTATTACTACTCCCTCGGAGAGAATTTCCTTAAAATGTATGGCCTAGTCCGTTTTTGTTCGAATTTACCCCTCGAATCTCTTGCTAGTTCCCTGATTTATTTTAACACAAAATCATCTAAATGTATCTCTCTTGCTTTCACCCTCTTATTGAATGCTTTAGCGACCCTTTTTTGATACCCTTGTTGGTTGTAGTCTGTTTTCAATCGTTTTTCATTTAGTAGTGCCAATTCTTCATAGCGACTTTGAACCCAATCTAATTCAGATACAGAGCTTTCCAGTATCACCCTCAGCGACATAATTTTTATTTTTACTTGCAATACCGTTTCTATCCCGTATGTGAGTGAGAACGGTGTTAAGTTTATAGAGACCCTTTCGGTAGTGCGATATCCCCATAGCATGTATGGCCATTTATCGTCCCAGTCTCGACCACTTTTCACCATTTTATTGATCACATTCTTCAGGTTCTTATTTACCCCATTTATTGTGCCATTCGTTTGGGGTCTATAGAGGACGATTTGTGTCTTTGTATCCCATATTCCTCCATTACATTATTGGCTTCCTCCTCGAAGTGAGTTCCGTTATCTGACACTATCTCATGTGGCACTCCATATCTTTAGATGATGTTTCTTTAGGTAAATTTTGCCATTTTCCTTGCATCGAGCTTCGCATATGATTCTGCTTTGACCCATTTTTTAAAATAGTCGATTATTACCAATATCTATTCGTGCCCATTACTTGCTGCCAACGATATTTACTCAATGACATATATACCCCAAACTGAGAAGGGCCAGGGGGCTGTCATAGTGTATAATTCTTTTAAAGGAAGCTTTTGAGATTTCACACGGACCTGACATAATTGACACCTTCTTACATGATCATTACAATCTTGTTGCATGGTGGTCTAGTAATACTCTTGTCAGACTATCTTTCGGGCCAGGGTGTGCCCACTTATATGGGGTCCGCACTCACCCCCGTGTATCTCACTCATGACTGGTTGGAGCTCTTCCTTTTTTCAGTATCGGAGGTGTATCCCATCGTAGCTCCGCTTCTACAAATTTTTTTGAATAGATAATGAACTGAGCGGTTAACCTCCGGAGTGCTATCCGAGTTTTCTTATCAATACGCTCAGGGTATTTACCTTCCCTTAGGACTTTCCAGATGTTGTAATACCATGTTGATAGGTCCACCATTTTTTCATCTTCTCTTTCGAGGACTAGACAGTATGCTGGAATCTCTCTCTGCTCAATGGCTATCTGTACGTTTGCATATCTTCGGGAATTTCTACCATTTATGCCAGAGTTGCTAGTACGTCAGCAAAATTGTTTTGGTAGCGAGGCACAAGGTGGAACCTAATTCTTTTGAACTTGTTTGCTACATCTTGTAATCGATCCAAGTAAGGGATTCATTTTTTTTCTTTGATTTTTCATTTTTGTAGTATCTAGTGAATGATAAGAGTTGAATCCCTAAATACCTGTATCTTTGTTACTCCATTCTTGAGTGCAATTTCTAACCCCACAATGCAAGTTTTGTATTCAACGGTATTATTGGTGCAATCAAATTGTAGTCGAAAATACAATGGCAAATGGACATGATCCAGTGAGATTAAGAGAATCCTTATCCCTTAACCATTCTTATCCGTGACCATAACCGTTTTATCTAGGAAATTGGGTCATTCCCCTTCTTCCGCTTCTTTCATAGGATTGCCTACCAAGAAATTTGCCTTTTAATTGCCTTTTGAGTAACATAGTGATGTCGAATTTTGACAGTAAAAACACCAATTTAGCCATATGGTTAGCACAGGGTTTTCAAATAACTACTTCAACGGGTCCAGTCAGGCTATCAAGAGAACGAAAAATACAAGCATATAGTGGCATAATTTTTGAGTGTCCCAGATTAGGGATCCGCATGATCTCTCCAAAAGCGAATAATGTCTTTCGTATGGTGAAAACTTCTTATTGATATAATAAATCGACTGCTCTCTTCTACCCTGGTTTATGTGTTGGGCCAATATGGCCCCTGCGACAGTTTCATTTACTGTGAGATATAGTAATAAAGGAAATCCCGGCTGGAGAGGGCCAAAGATCGGTGGTTTTGACAAGTACTCCTTAATCTTATCGAAGGATGCCTGACATCGTTCATTCCATTGGCCATCCAACGTCTTCTGTAATAGCTTGAATATGGGTTTATATTTTTGCATAAGCAAGGATATGAACCGGCTGATACACTAAGTTTACCCAAGAACCCTCTGATTTCTTTCTCAGTGCGTGGCATGGGCATTACTCTAATTGCCTTTATTTTAGTGGGATCTGCCTCGATTCCACTCTTACTGATCGACAACATACCCTAGCAGCTTGCCTTTTGTTATTCTGAATACACATTTCTGCTGGTTCAATTTCATCTGGAATTGTCTGAGTCTGTCAAAGAATACTTTAAGGGCGGGGAGATGTTCCTTTCTCTCTAGACTTGATAATCATGTCATCCACATAAACTTCGACTTCCTTGTCGATCATGTCATGGAACAACGTGGTTGCAGCCTGTTGGTAGTCGCCCCAGTATTTTTTAACCCAAACGGCATAACTGTATAACAATAAGTTCCCCATGGTGTTATGGAGGCAATCTTATCCTGGTGGTTGGGGTGCATTTTTATTTGATTATAACCAGCAAACCCATCAACAAATGACTTTAGGGCATGATTGGCAGTGTTATCCACAATTAGATCAATGTTGGGCAGTGAAAAATCATCTTTTGGATAGGCTTTGTTAAGATCCCTGTAATCCACGCATACCCTCACTTTGCCATTTGGCTTCAGCACTGGCACTATGTTGGGTAATCCACCACTCTAATGAACTCTACATTTAGTTGCTTTTCGAGCTCTTCCTTAACCTTTAGTAACCACTCTGGTATCAATTTCTTGAGCTTCTGTTTAACTGGTCTAGTGTGGATTCCATGCATTACTATATACGTAGTTAATAGAGGCATATCAGTGTAAGATCAAGCAAATACATCAATATATTCTTTCAATAATTCATGCAAGTCTTCACCCTCGACTCTGATCAAGTCAACCCATATTTTTACTTATTTCCTATCCTCATCGGTCCCTAGGTTAACTGTAATAGTTTCACCTTCTTCGACTTGGATTCGCTGTTCGCGTTTTTCAGGAATATCATTCATGGATTCAATTTCTGCTGGGGTAATATGAAATTTAGACACATTCGGATACTGAAAAATAGATTCTCTCTTATTAATGGAAACATTATCAGGAACATTATTAAGAAATTCTCCTAAGAGCTCATAATCGCTTATTCTACCAATAATTTTATCCCTTACAAGTTCACTCCCTTTCTCACTCAAATTACGCATATCTTTAATTGGACGGATCAATGTGACCGGGCCTGTAATACCCCGTGTTTCATTTACAGGCTATGATTTAACAAAAAACTATGATTTATTTCTTGCATAGCCTAAAAACCCACTTGGAACCCTTTCAACGGTTAACAATTTATATTGTATTGATAAATACTTATTCTTAAGGGTTAAAGTGGTGGATTTTATGCTATAAAAAGGGTTTCTTATGAGTTGTTGAACATATTGGAATGGCTTATATGATGATATTCTCTGTCAGTTGCAAGTTAAAGTTATATTTGATTTATGATAAACATTGAAATGGCACAATTGTTTCTCGTCTGAGCCGGTTGATGTACTGTTGAGCATTTGTGTTAGCACTAGTCCATGGTAGGTCCCGGGTTTGGTCTCTAACGACTGGGGCCAAAATTTAGGACATAGTCTCCTGGGTACAAAACCCGAAACAGTGCACGAAAAAGAAAGAGAGGCCCTGTTGTCGCTGTTAGAGTGATATACTAAAAGCCATAATTTTCTTGTTGGTTTGGATATGTTATAAACTTGGTTTTGCTATTTTAATGAGAATCTGTATGGGCAATGGTTGCATTATATTATTTATTTAAATATTGTGCATGTGTGTCTTTTATTCCATATAGTAGATGATTTGGTGTGTAGAGTATAACTTACACATAGAAGATCATATCATTGGTTCTTGTGGAATATAAGTTTAATGGTTCACAATCTTAGATGGAATTGGACACCCATCGGTAGGATTGTAGCACAAGTTTTAGTAGTTTATCTTAACTACAGAAAACGGTATAGTTTTAACTCGTTGTGCTAGTACACTTTGTGTGTATTGAATAGGACCAGTTTGGGTTAATTGTTTTTATACTGACTATATAAAACAATTTAAAATCCCATGGTTATTATGATTACTTATGCTCTTAATCTTGAAATAATTAATAGACATATATATGTAGTGTTTGTTGTTTTGACTCATATGAGTGAGATTCATTTATGGATCAATAATCTTCGTGAATTGGATGACGACACTATATGTATGATGAATATTAATTATTGATGGAATCCACGTCCCGGTATAGGGATTGATGATAGCCCCTTGAGAAGCTTATAAGTTTTGATCATGTCAAACCCTGCAGGTGGATTATGTTAATCCGACATGTCAAATAAGTTAAGTGGTAGGCTCAAGGATTAAGAAGTCATTTAAATATAATTGTCAGTAATTTAATTTAAATGACGGTTATCTGTAATCTTAACGTGGGGAGAATAATAAGTATTTAATAATACGGAGCTCGAAATATAATTTTGAGATAAGGACGGGAGTGCAATTATAATTCTTTAGTGGTGTGAATTATAATTTATGGAAGGAACTAATTCATAGTGGAATTAGGATTCCAACTTTCCATAGGAAGTCCAAACACTTATTTCTCCTCAAGGTCCCTATTGTAGCCTTATATATACGCCGGCCTTGTCTCTTCTCAAGATAACAATAATTCTCATGAGTTAGGATTTGTTCTATGGAGAGAGGAGAAAATCTTGGTGATACCGTAGCCCACACTTGGTGCAAGATTTGATGGCGGAAGGAATACGATAGAAGATCTTTAGGTTTTTCGGCATAGCAGTCGTAAATCAATCGTAACTTTTGATCCCACCGTTGGATCGGGCTGATTTTTGGATATGTGGTTCGGAACGCAAAGTTACTATTATAACGCGGAAAATCAGGACGATCAGAAGTCGTTTCGATGGCGAAAAAAATTAATTTTCGCAGCCCAGCGAGAATAAAAAAAAAAATTCTGACCAAATCGCAATCTGATGCTTTCAAACCCTAGTCTCCTCATATGGATCCTCTACATGATCCACAAAGGTGAAATCCCTTTATTCTTATAGGGTTTTAGCATAATTTTTTTTTTTGTTCAATCTATAAGCAATATCAAACGATCCTGTATTTATGTCTCCATCAGTCGCGTGGTTGAAAGGCCACGAAATGCAGACTCGGTTGTACGCTTGGATAATGTGGGATTTGAGAGAATACGGCTCGAGGTTCATGAAATAAAAGACATACGCTGTGCCGTGGATTTCTTTTGAGACAGGGTTGGTTTTATATAAAGCCTTAAAAGGGTATTTTCTTAAAGTCTTGTTGGGGTTTTAAAGTTAGAAAAAGGTTTCTTCCCAAATTATTACATACATATGTTTGGAAATAAATTACTTCATATTTTAATACAAAAAGGATTTTCCAAGACTTTACAAAACGGGATTTCTAAACCTTAATTTCATACTAAATTTTCTATATGATTCCCACTGAGTCTTTCGACTCACCCTACCTCTTCTCCACCTAGTTTATTTTGCAGGTTCATCTGGGGAAAAGTGAAAAGAAATGATACTTTTCTTAGTCTGCCTCTGTACTATAGTCCTTAGAGTTTTATTTATAAGATGTATATTGGTTCTTATATAAAACTCAAGTTTGTAGTGGTATTGATTACATATGTATGGAGATATTATTAATGGGCATTGTATACACTATGGAGATTGTATCTTCTATACTTGGGACCTCATTGGAGACTAGTTGCGGACTTGTAGTAATTCTTATACATTTGTGAACAGACCCTGTAAAATGGAAAGTACTCTCGTTGTTTAGATTTTGGATTTTTTTAGTATCCCACAGGAATTATGCAAAATTAACCCGCCGTCGGCACACGGCTCTTGTGAAGCACCGAGTCCCGGAGGTGAAATCTTCTAACGGGATTTGGGGCGTTACAATGTCCACTACTAGGCCTTCCTTAGTAAATGCCATAATATGTGTCTTTCATTGGGGCTGAATGTGTTCTTCAGAAAATAGGCCTTCCATCATGCTTGCTATATCTTCCACTTATTTTTCCCTATTCCTGTTTTGAAACTTCATACGGCAACCTTGACTTTCAGCGCAGTGCATCTGGGCTTATTTGCAATACAAGTCTTTAATGTAAAAGATCTCAAACCATGGAACCCTTTCACTTCTTGAATTGACCCATGGCTCCTGGAACCCACAGAATGTAAAATCCTTTCCTTCTTTCATGAAGAACCCATTAAGAGAAGTGTTGAACACCCCATAACTTAAACCCTCTGTAAACCAACCTTTTATGTTACCTTCTTGATCTGGGAAACTTAATTTGGCATATTTTTTTCCTTACATATGGGGCATAATCGGCTCAGCCATTTCAATCTGTCTATCTCCCATTCCCTGGCCTGGCATGTAACCCATAGTATTCATCATGGCCACTACTTGTTCATTCAAAAATGGCACCGTGTCAAGTGGAAAGTATTTGATGTTATGTGTGGTTAAAGCCCGTACCCTCGATTTATATTGGAAACCCCCCAATTGCACATCTTGGCTTCCCATGCCTAAGACTGACGTGCCCTTAGGCATTATGGCTTTATCACAATCACCATGTATCACAATAACCTCATTCCCTACCAAAATATTGATCTTTTGATGTAGAGAAGACATAAGAGCCCCTATCGAATGTATATATGAGCGTCCGAGCCACAGGTTGAAGCTCGATGGTATGTTGATAACTTGGAATTCAACCGAGAACTCGATTGGCCCATTAGTAAGTTCAAATCAACAGACCCTAACATTGCCCTCTTAGTATTGTCATATACCCTTACTGTTACTAGAGATTCTTCTAAACTGCTTTCATCAAGCCCCAAGGCTTTGAAGGTCTTGAGTGGATAGACATTTATGGTAGCCCCGTTATCAATGAGCATTTTCGGAACTACCATTCCTCTAGTTTCAACGGATATGTTGAGAGCTTGATCATGATTTTTCCCCAATGGTGATAGATCATCATCTGAAAATGAAAAATTATTTTGTAGGCTTAGAGTCCCGATCATGGCTATTAGCTGTTCAGGGGTTGATTATATCGGAACTATAGCCTCATCCATGAGCTTAAGAAATGCTATCTGTTGGGGTTTGGAAGAAACTAATAACCCTCAAATAGATATTTGGGCCTGAGTTTTCTTTAACTAATCAACAACTTAGCTCCCTTTAGGCTGAGCCACCTCCTTCCCTTCTCTTGCAGATGATAAACCTTCTTTGACCATGTGAGTTGTTGAACCCACCTAGTTAAACCTTATTTCTCGGTTATATTAGATTCTGACGCAATTTTTGATCAATCAAAGCTAACCACATTAACATGTGCTTGAGTGACCTTCCTTGAAATGGACCACTTTCTATTTGGAGCATCCTGGCCAATTTTTACCCTCCTTTCCTGTGAACACCTCATTTTGCGACCTTGACAAGAGTCCCGATCTTAAGGAAAATGAACACGCATGCATGCATGAGGATTCATATATGGATACATACTATATACATGTGATACAGGTCAGAGAAAGAAGCCGAAGGGACACCCGGACGAGAAGTTACGAGAATTGCCAGAAGCTGTCGGAACTGAAAGCCGCCAATCTTGTGAAAACTTGTACAATGAGACTTATACAATTCTTATCATCCTCAAAATTTAAGGGTTGTTATATAGTTCCATAAGGAGTAACATACTCAAAAATCAGCTCAATCTGACGGTTATATCTCTAGGAATTTGAAAAATTGGGAGTTCATTTTGAGTGATCAAATAGAGGCCTTCCCGAAGTTAAAATGAGCTCCAATCTGTTAAGTATATAGGTCTTGTTATTGTTATAGTGATATACTAAAAGCCATAATTTTGTTGTTGGTTTGGATATGTTATAAACTTGGTTTTGCTATTTTAATGAAAATCTTTATGGGCAATGGTTGCATTATATTATTTATTTAAATATTGTGCATGTGTGTGTCTTTTGAAATAAGGACAGGAGTGCAATTATAATTCTTTATTGGTGCGAATTATAATTTATGGAAGAAATTAATTCATAGTGGAATTAAGATTTCAACTTTCCATAGGAAGCCCAAACACTTATTTCTCCTTAAGATCCCTATCGTAGCCTTATATATACGCCGTCTTTGTCTCTTCTTATCATAACAATAATTCTCATGAGTTAGGATTTGTTCTATTGAGAGAGAAAAAATCTTGGTGATACCGTAGCCCACACTCAATGCAAGATTTGATGGCGGAAGGAATACGATAGAAGATCTTTAGGTTTTCAGTATTGCAATCGTAAATTTTGATCGCACCGTTGGATCGGGCTGATTTTTGGATATGTCGTTCGGAATGCAAAGCTACAATTAGCATGGAAAAAATCAGGACGATCAGAAGTCGTTTCAGTGGCAAAAACAATCGATTTTCGCAGCCCAGCGAGAATTAAAAAAATCTGACCAATTCATAATTTGATGCTTTCAAACCTAGTCTCCTCATATGGATCCTCTACATGATCCACAAAGGTGAAATCCCTTTATTCTTATATGGTTTTAGCAAAAGTATTTTGTTTAATCTATACGCAATATCAAACGATCATGTATTTATGTCTCCATTAATTGGTATAAGAGTAAGGTTTTCTTTGATACTGCGTACGGATTGAACTAGCCATGTTGTCCAGTTAAATCTATTCATGCATGTTGTTGTTGGATAGAACGTAGAACTCGTTAACCCTTGTTTTGTAATGTTCTTGTCATGCTATTATGGTCACGTAATTATGTTTTATGTGATTGGATCCCACAATATTTTTATTTGTGGTTAATTTTAATGTGCATGATGATTTGGGTTTTATTCATGGTTGTTAGATCATATTTTTGAACTCCTTAAAAGGAGGCATAGGATCTATGTAATTTTATTTACAGTTTAGATATAATAGTTTATGTGTGAACTCCTTAAATGGAGGCATAGGACATTTGTATCTAAGATTGCAGTTTCTTTGACGAAGAACGTTGAAGAAGGCGTTTCTATCAAGGTTGATTCCCGACATAGTCAATGAAGTGTCGACATAGGTCGTTATAGGTTTTCAAAGGACTAGGGATGATGAAGCTTGGACCATAATAGCAGGGATTTAATTTTTCTTAGTATTGAATGGTTTAATGCTTTGTGTGATTGTGTGTTGGTCATATGTGTTTAATTATTAGGTTTTTTTATAATTTTGGACAACATGGATACATGACATACCTAGATCACTTTTTATTTTATGTTTAGTTCTTGTCAAATTAAAAAATGGTATATAAATATAAATTTTGCGTAATTAAAAAATATAAGTTTTTTTTTTAAAAAGCAGCAAAATAATTTTATTGCACATGTCTTTTATATTTCATGCCATTGTATTTTAGTTGACTAGAATTTAATATAAAATTTTCTTAACCCTCATAAAATAATGTTTTAAATACTAAGTGAGTGAGGGATTTTTCACATAAAAATCCCATGGTCTCCATCCTTGGTTTGTAAATGAAGTAATTTATTCTTCATGTGTGTTATAGTGCTCACCTCCATATCAGAAAGAATAGATTGCAGAATCATTGTACAAATTTCACTGACTGATAATTTTAAATGATGTGATTTATTTTTCGCGTGCGTTTTAGTGCTCACCTCCATATCGGAAAGAATAAATTGCAGAATCATTGGACTAAATTAAATGATGGTATACACTTAGATATAAATAATAGTATGCTCTCCAACTGAGTCTTTACTATTATTTGTAGGACCAAAGGAAGTCAGCTATTTAAATTTTACTTGACAATATAGGATTATCTAGATAGTATATATTACTTGACAATAAAGGATTGTCTAGATAGAATGTATTGCTTGACAATAAGGCATTGTCTAAATAGTAAAATTTAATAGGTTTACATCTGTCTAAAAAATAATGAATAATAGATGACCTCACTAACGGGGCATATTGTTCAAAATCTTAGGCTGCAGGCGAATGCTTTTTGAAATGGTAGAGGGTACCATATTTAAAATATGTGTTCAAAGTTATTATTTTCCATCATAATTTATATGTGATTCTCAAGTTTTAAAATGGAAAACTCTTTCGATCCACTTTTAATTATTCTCAACTAAAACAAATTGATTGGACCTAATTATATTGACCAAAAATGGGAACTTGAACATTGTGCTTACTGTTAAAGAGTAAAATTTTGTGCTCACTGAGTCTTGTCCAGCAGAACCGGGTAAGGGGGAGACCGATGAGGAAACCCAGGCTTGTCGGAAGTGGAAAAAGGCTGATGAGATGGCGTGGTTTTACATTATGGCATTTTTGTCAAATGTGCTACAACATTAGCATTAGTCTTTTGCCACCGCCTACGACATAATGTTGAACCTTAAAAATATTTTTGGGGATCAGGATCATGCTGCAAGGTGTTTTTCGATGAAAGACCTCATGAACACGACTATTGTTGAAGGAACCTGAGTTAAGGATCTTGTTTTGAAGATGATTGGTCTTCTGAATAAACTAAGAGATCTTTGAAGCTGAAATCGATAGGGAAACTCAGGTCGATATCGTTCTCTAGTCGCTACTGGACTTATTTAAGGGATTCCGACAGAATTACAACATGAATAAGCTTTATCCATTGTTGGAACTTCTTAAAGAATTCTAAGCAACTGAGGAACTCATTTGTAAGTGTGATGCCCCGAATCCCGTTATGAGGTCTAGGCCTCCAGGACCCAGTTAATCACGGTGCCGTACGCGACGGTGGTTTGAAATACATGGCGTGAGACTGATATAATTAAAAATATCATACAAGGCCACATTTTAAAATAAAATTCGACAGGTGGAGTTCGCATTTTCAACAAAACCAAACCTGTAAATATGAAAATAAAGTTTATCTAAAATTTTAACTCCACACCTTAAGGTCAAATGAAAATCAATAAACTAATATAAGGTAATTCCTCCAACGAGCTTCCAAATTTAATAAAAGGCCTTTACAATTCATATGAATTGGAATGAATACAATTTAATGATACAAATAGTACTAATGGTACTAATATATAAATAATTCCTAAGTTACAAGTCGTTCACGGACGACTACAACGGTTTATGGTCATCAGAGGGTCTAATCCGTATTCGTGTCGCCCCGAGGAAGTACCTGCAAAAACTGTTGGAAAATGGGAGTGAGCCAAACACTGGCTCAGTGGAAACTATAAGGTTTTATATACAAAATAATTTCTAAAACCATGTATGCAATGCATCATAATGAAAATAGTTTTGTTATGATCACGCGTATATATATATATATATTTCTATATATATATATGTCTTTCCTATAACTCTTTATAGATATTTATATATATATATGTGTATATATATATTTATGCAATGAAAACCATTTTTCATGCAATGCATACTAAGTATTATCCCATCCCTAAAAACAAGAGAAAACAAGTATCCAAAAGTACTGCAAAGTTGTACGTAATCGAAATAACCAAGGTATATACATTTCCAAAGTATGATAAACCAAAATACGGAAATATATCATACAAATAAAGGGCATAAGAGAAGTATAGTTGTAAAAAAGACATAGGTACTAATCTCGTTCAACAGCTCATCTCGTATCTCACAACTAACATCTAGGATTTTACTCTATAGTGCACTGCGATCCGGATATAAGCCCCCAAGGTTAGGGTATGCAGCCCCTAAGTCTGGGTCCCCCCGTGGACCACCTAGATGGTGTAGGGTATACCGCATCACGAGGTCCCCCTACGGACCATAGAGTATGCCGCTCTAAAAGCGGGGTCCCTCTACATAGACCAGGGTATGTAGCCGCCAAGGCTAGGTCAACCCCATAGACCATTAGTGCCTTAAGAATCAAAACAACAATAATAGAGAAAGTATTCTTAAAAGAATAGACTGATAAAAGGTATGCTTCATACATATATATACATATACACATCGTATATATCTCAAGGGTATCTCTGTCTGCCAAAGGGATGTTTCAACTCATTTACATCCACACCAGGCAAATGAGTTAATAATCATATATATATATATTCTTGTCGTAACCTTGACTGAAAGTGTATCTAATATACATATGCCATTAAGAAGCAATTGCACCTTACGAGATCATATCCATGAAACGCCCAACTCTAATCAGTGGACCAATAATCCATTTGAGATAAAGCCTCGATTTGATAGGACACTATCCACCAAGCAATTGGTCCAACTAATAATAATTGTATTTCATGGATACAATCACCATAACTTTTGGTAGAGGAAATACAAGTTAAGCCCACCAAAGTCAAAACATTAATAATTCAATGGCATACATATATTATTTACATCACCTAAACATAATATGTATAACTCAACTCACATACTAAGTATATAAATATATGCCATAAGCTCTTATTATCTCACTATGGTATAAAAGAGGATATTATGTGTATACTTCACATCCACTCCTCACCCACTCGACAACACGGGTAGGGACAATATTATTTATAACTACCAAGACCCCAAATCAACATTTAATCATCATATAAGTCACATCTAATGCAACTTCTCCTACCAAAATCATAACATGACATTTATATAAGCTTAACCCGAGTATACGCGCTAATGGGTATCGGCATAAAACTTATAATCATTTAGTATATAATGAGATTACTTCACAATAAGGTGAAATAGAAACAAATAAATGTATAGTACAAGTAAAATAATAACAAATTACAACCTAATACCTCATACATGCGTACATCAATTACCTTAAGGGAAAATCCAACAATTTACTTTAAAAATGAAGATGGAACACATGATAGTTAAAATTGAGCTTAGGTACTAGTGTTCCTACCTTAGTTAGGCCGATAATCGAAGCTTTCAAGAGCTAGATCGAGCCGGTGAAGCATCAATTCTGAAATTTCCAATTGTGAGCTTCCAAGCCTTAGAAATGGTGGAAATGGAAAGGAAGGAGAAGATGAAGATGGTGGTTGGGATTTGGTGTTGGTTGAGAGACCCTAGAATATCCCTCTCTATCTCCCTTAAGCTCTCCCTCATCTCTCTCTTGTTCCATCTCAAAGTGGAAGCGAAAAGAAGAAGAAGGGAAGGAAAGAAGATGATCGAAGAATGGGGAGGAAGAGGGGTTAAAAACCCACTGGGAACCCTCTGATCGATCAGAGGTCACAAAATCTGAAGCTCCGCATTTTATTTTGGTTAAAAACTTGACTTTTCGCGGCCTGTTTCGACCTTCAAAATGACTTCAACTTGACTCGGCCTCAACACAAAGTTTGTAGAGGGGAATGAGATAAAACCATGGCCACAAAAAGGGACTCATTTGGAATTCTTGTGAAAAATTTATGGCCTTCCAAAGTTGGCTAAAAACTCATTTCGATAAAAATTCGATTTTTGGTCGAAAATTGCCAATTTCAACCGCGGCTTCCCGAATTTCTTTCTAACCATGCACACGTGTTTAATAATATCAAAATGGATTATTAGAAGTGTTGGATCAACTATGGAGGCCCCAGGACAAAATTTGACTCCTTGAACTAGCGTTTGGTCTTAAAAAAACTCAAGAAAGGAAATGATTCGGAAGTAAAATATAGGGTGTCACAGTAAGCTGGATAGTACTCTAGTGGCTGAGAAAGCTTCAACTTCTATGCCCAAAACAAGGAATGGAATAAGAAGAATGCATAAGCTGCAGTCCCATAAAGAGCAGTGCGTGCAGCAGTCACTGAACCTTTAGGAGGAGTGAAAAAGCCTATGGGCCAGTGTTTTCACTGTCAGTAGAAAGTGCATTTGAAGAAAGATTGTCTTAATTTTTATAACAACATATGTAAATTTCATCTATTTATTGTTGTATCTTGTCTAGTGGTCCGATCTACTAGTACCTGGTGTGTAGATTCGGGAACCACTAATCATGTCTGCAATACTTTGTAGGGGTTCCAAGAAACCAGACAACTTAAAAATAGAAAAAGTTTACATATGGGCAGTTACGAATGTGGCAATAGTTGCAGTAGATATTTATCTTCAGTCTAGTCAGAATAGGATATTAATGATTAAGGAATGTCTATATGTATCTTCCATTAGAAGGAATTTGATTTTTATTTTTAAATTGGTTGAGGACAAATATTTTATTTATTTTAACGATAAATCAGTTATCATTAGAAAAAATAAATAGTTTGTTTGTTTTGGTACGTTAGTGATTGATCTTTACATTAATAATCCTGACTTGTCAGTACTACAACTGAGTGAATTGAATAACATTAATAGTTTATCAATTAAGAGAAATGAACCTTCAAAATGAACTAAATGTATTTTTGGCACTTACACTTTGGTCATATTAATCTAAAAAGAATTCAAAAACTGGTCAAAAATGGACCATTATGTTCATTGGAAATGGAGGCACTTCTAGTTTATGACTCCTGTTTAGAAGGTAAAATGGCTAAGAGATCATTCTCGGTAAAAGGCTATAGCGCTAAAGAACAGTTAAAACTGGTTCATTCTTATTTGTATGGTCACATGAATGTCCATACTAGAGGAGGCTTTGCGTATTTCATCACATTTGTAGATGATTATTTAAAATATAGATATATTTACTTAATGCGGCGTAAGTCTGAAGTCTTTGAAAAATTCAAAGAATTTAAGGTAGAAACAAATAAGCGTTTAGGAAAATCTATCAAATCACTACGATCAGGTCGTGGTGGCGAATACCTTGATAGAGACATAAATACAGGATCGTTTGATATTGCGTATAGATTGAACAAAAAAATTTGCTAAAACCCTATAAGAATAAAGGGATTTCACCTTTGTGGATCATGTAGAGGATCCATATGAGGAGACTAGGGTTTGAAAGCATCAGATTGCGATTTGGTCAGATTTTCTTAATTCTCGCTGGGTTGCGAAAATTAATTTTTTTCGCCACCGAAACGACTTTGGATCGAGCTGATTTTTGGATATGTCGTTCGGAACGCAAAGTTACTATCATCACACGTAAAATCAGGACGATCATAAGTCGTTTCGGTGGCAAAAAAAATTAATTTTCGTAACCCAGCGAGAATTAAGAAAATCTGACCAAATCGTAATCTGATGCTTTCAAACCCTAGTCTCCTCATATAGATCCTCTACATGATCCACAAAGGTGAAATCCCTTTATTCTTATAGGGTTTTAGTAAAAAAATTTTATTCAATCTATATGCAATATCAAACGATCCTGTATTTATGTCTCCATCCCTGTATTTATGTGATTCTCAAGTTTTAAAATGGCAAACTCTTTCGATCCACTTTTAATTATTTTCAACTAAAACAAATTGATTGGACCTAATTATATTGACTAAAAAAATGGGAACTTGAACATTGCGCTTACTGTTAAAGAGTAAAAGTTTGTGCTCACTGAGTCTTATCCAGCAAAACCTGGTAAGGGGGAGACCGATGAGGAAACCCAGGCTTGCCGGAGGTGGAAAAAGGTTGATGAGATGGCGTGGTTTTACATTTTGGCATTTTTGTCAAATGTGCTACAACATTATCATTAGTCTTTTGCCACCACATACGACATAATGTAGAACCTCAAAGATATTTTCGAGGATCAGGATCATGTCGCAAGGTAGGTTTCGACGAAAGGCCTCATGAACACGACTATTACTGAAGGAACCCGAGTTAAAGATCTTGTTTTGAAGATGATCAAACTTCTGAATGAACTAAGAGATCTTTGGAGTTAAAATCGATGGGGAAACTCAGGTCAATATCATTCTCCAGTCGCTGCTGGATTTATTTAAGAGATTCTGATAGAATTACAACATGAATAAGTTTTATTCATTGCTGGAACTTCTTAAAGAAATCCAAGTAGTTGAGGAACTCCTTGGTAAGCTGGCTAGTACTCTAGTGGCTGAGAAAGCTTCAACTTCTATGCCAAAAAGCAAGAAAGGAAGAAGAAGAATGCATAAGCTGCAGTCCCACAAGGAGCAGTGCGTGCAACAGTCCCTGAACTTCTAGGAGGAGTGAAAAAGCCTATGGGCCAGTATTTTCATTGTCAGTAGAAAGTGCATTTGAAGAAAGATTGTCCCTGTTTCCTAAACCGTTATAACAACATATGTAAATTTCATCTATTTGTTGTTGTATCTTGTTTAGTGGTCTGATCTACTAGTACCTGGTGTGTAGATTCGAGAGCCACTAATCATGTTTGCAATACTTTACAGGGGTTCCAGGAAACCAGACAACTTAAAAATAGAGAAAATTTACATATGGGCAGCTACGAATGTGGCAACAGTTGCAGTAGAAGATATTTATCTTCAGTCTAGTCAGAATAGGATATTAATGATTAAGGAATGTCTATATGTATCTTCCATTAGAAGGAATTTGATTTCTTTTTCTAGATTGGTTGAGGACAAATATTTTGTTTATTTTAATGATAAATCAGTTATCATTAGAAAAAATAAATAGTTTGTTTGTTCTAGTACATTAGTGATTGATCTTTACATTATTAATCCTGACTTGTCAGTACTACAACTGAGTGAATTGAATAGCATTAATAGTTTACCAATTAAGAGAAAGGAACCTTCAAAATGAACCAAATGTATATTTGGCACTTACACCTTGGTCATATTAATCTAAAAAGAATTCAAAAACTGGTTGAAAATGGACCATTAGGTTCATTGGAAGTGGAGGCACTTCCAGTTTGTGAATCTTGTTTAGAAGGTAAAATGACTAAGAGATCATTCTCGGCAAAAGGTTATAGCACTAAAGAACAGTTAAAACTGGTTGACTCTAATTTGTATGGTCACATGAATGTCTAAACTAGAGGAGGCTTTGAGTATTTCATCACATTTGTAGATGATTATTTAAAGTATATATACATTTACTTAATGCGATGTAAGTCTGAAGTCTTTGAGAAATTCAAAGAATTCAAGACAGAAACGGAGAAGCATCTAGGAAAATGTATCAAGTCACTACGATCAGATCGTGGTGGTGAATACCTCTTGGGAGAGTTCAAGGAATACTTATTAGAGAATGGGTTACATCCCAATTGTCTGCACCGGGGATGCCAGAGCATGATGGTGTAGTAGAAAGAAGGAATAAGACTCTTATAGAAATGGTAAGATATATGATGAGTTATTCAGACCTACCTTATTCTTTTTGGTGATATTCTTAAGAAATAGTTGCATATATTCTGAACTTGGTGCCATCAAAGTTAGTACCTACTACACCCATAGAATTGCGAACTGGGCGTAAGCCTAGTCTGCGGCATATTCGGATATGGGGTAGTCCAGCACATGTGCTGAAAGGTAATGAGGATTTGTTGGAATCAAGAATAGAAGTGCATTTCTTTGTTACGTATCCAAAAGGAACCAAGGGTGGTTTATTTTATAATCCTCGAGAATGTAAGGTTATTGTTATCAATGCCAGATTCTTAGAAGAGGATTATATCATAGATCATAAGCCCAGAAGTAGTGTTGTTGTAGTGGAAATGAGAGGAGAGAAAAACAGGGCACAATTCGTCTATACCTTTAGTACAAGAGGAAATATCACAGTAAATGGATATCGACATTCCATTACCTCGTCGTAGTGGGAGGATTGCCGATACTTGTGCACATCTTGAACAAATCACTAATACATAGGTTCTTGAACCAGCACAACGTGTGGATAGTGAGTTAGTATGTTCAATATTTGCACAATGTACACAAACACAAGTAGTGCCTCGTCGTAGTGGGAGGGTTGTTCGTCAACATGGTCGTTTTATGTTCTTGGGAGAGTCTTATGACTAGGTCCCTAATGAATAAGAAACGAACGGTGCGATCAAAAGTTACGATTAATTTACGACTGCTGTGCCGAAAACCTAAAGATCTTCTATCGTATTCCTTCCGCCATCAAATCTTGCACCAAGTGTGGGCTACGATATCACCAAGATTTTCTCCTCTCTCAATAGAACAAACCCTAACTCATGAGAATTATTTGTTATCTTGAGAAGAGACAAGGCCGGCGTATATATAAGGCTACGATAGGGACCTTAAGGAGAAATAAGTGTTTGGGCTTCCTATGGAAAGTTGGAATCCTAATTCCATTATGAATTAGTTCCTTCCATAAATTATAATTCACACCACTAAAGAATTATAATTGCACTCCCGTTCTTATCTCAAAATTATATTTCGAGCTCCTTATTATTAAATACTTATTATTCTCCCCACGTTAAGATTACAGATAACCATCATTTAAATTAAATTATTGACAACTATATTTAAATGACTTCTTAATCCTTGAGCATACCACTTAACTTATTTGACATGACGGATTAACATAATCCACCTGTAGGGTTTGACATGATCAAAACTTATAAGCTTCTCAAGGGGCTATCATCAATCCCTATACCGGGACGTGGATTCCGTCAATAATTAATATTCATCATATATAGTATCGTCATCAAATTCACAAAGATTATTGATCCATAAATGAATCTCACTTTTAATGAGTCAAAACAACAAACACTACATATATATGTCTATTAATTATTTCAAGATTAAGAGCATAAGTAATCATAATAACCATGGAATTTTAAATTATTTTATATAGTCAGTATAAAAACAATTAACCCAAACTGGTCCTATTCAATACACACAAATACTAGCACAGTGAGTTAAAACTATACCGTTTCCTGTAATTAAGATAAACTACTAAAACTTGTGCTATAATCCGATTGATAGGTGTCCAGTTCCATCTAAGACTGTGAACCATTAAACTTATATTCCACAAGAACCGATGATATGATCTTCTGTGTGTAAGCTATACTCTACACACCAAATCATCTACTATATGGAATAAAAGACACACATGCACAATATTTAAATAATATAATGCAACAATTGCCCATAAAGATTCTCATTAAAATAGCAAAACCAAGTTTATAACATATTCAAACCAATAAGAAAATTATGGCTTTTAGTATATTACTCTGACATACCTCTTGGGAGCGTTCAAGGAATACTTATTAGAGAATGTGATTACATCCCAGTTGTCCGCACCAAGGATGCTACAGCATGATGGTGTAGCAGAAAGAAGGAATAAGACTCTTATAGAAATAGTAAGATCTATGATGAGTTATTCAGACCTACCTGATTCTTTTTGGGGATATGCTTTAGAAATAGATGCATATATTCTAAACTTGGTACCATCAAAGTCAGTACCTACTATGCCCATAGAATTGCGGATTGGGCGTAAGCCTAGTCTACGGCATATTCGGGTATGGGGTAGTCTAGCACATGGCTGAAAAGTAATGCGGATAAGTTAGAATCAAGAACGAAAATGTGTTTCTTTGTTGCATATCCAAAAGGAACCAAGCGTGGTTTATTTTATAATCCTCAAGAATATAGTGTTATTATTATCAATTCCAGATTCTTAGAAGAGGATTATATCATAGACCATAAACCAAGGAGTAGTGTTGTTGTAGTGGAAATGAGAGGAGAGAAAAACAGAGCACAATTTCCCTTTAGTACAAGAGGAAATAACACAATAAATGAATATCGACATTCCATTACTTCGTCATAGTGGGAGTGTGAACACCCCAATCCGCGACTCTCGCGTGAACCTAACAAGCATTCTGCATCAAGTCTTGAGTCATCATGCATACAAGAGGCCATTAGGAAAAATCCTGATTTTTGAGCGCGTTAGGAATATACCGCACCTTTGTTGCCACACTTCGCTTACTAGGACGGGATCGACCTGCCCGGTCAGGTCGCGGGGGGTGGGGCAGCGCCCCGTTAGAAAAATTAGGTTTTTTGATAGCCAGCCGCACGCCCCCCAACCGCACGGTTGGCTCCCAACCGTACGGTTGGCACATACCGCCGCCGCCTGTCGCACGCCCAACCGTACGGCTACCTGCCAACCGTACGGTTGGCACACCCTTGTCGCACGCCCTAGCCGCACGCCATGCGGCTACCCCCTGCGGTTGGCCTTTTTTGGAGCGTTTTTGGCGGATTTTTCCCTATAAATAGAACCCTTGGGGTCTCATTTTAAAGGATCAACACTCAATAGTGTCTTTAGTAAGTAGAAACTCTGTCAGAATTATCAGAGAGTCATTTTAGAGAAATTCTGAGAGAAGGTTTTGGAGAGAGAAAATCTAGAGAGAGAAAGTTCTAGAGAGAGAAAGGAGCAATCAAGGCAAGGTTCTTATTTCTTCTCCAAGCGCATCAGGTATATTTTCTAAGACCCTCCTTAATTTCAATACTGCATTTAATTTCAATTTTAATACAGAAAATTAGATAACTTGCAAAGAAGTTCACTGCTTTCAAAACAAATCCTTTCTAAGTTTTACAAGAAATCTAAAATCCGTTTTGACACGTTTTCAAAACAAATAAAAATACAAAAACAGTTTCCAAAAGAAAGGAACTACGAGACTCTGATTTCATTCTTCGAATGAATACGTAGGCGCTCGCAAAGCTCGAGTCTGATTCAAATTATTGTTTTAAAACTAAACTTATCCCGGAAAGGACTATTCTGAAAACCATTCGAACTACTTGCAAGATATCTAAAATAGGAATTAGATGCATGATCCATTAAGAGACCGAAAGGGCGATTGGGTGCCTAACACCTCTCCCAATTCGTAACGTGTTCCCGAACCCTAGCAAAGTCAATTTTCAAAATGAATCTCTGGTTTCAAACGTATGAAAGGTAATTCGTTTCGAATTGTCCTTCGTACGATCTTTTGTTTGTTTTCTAGTAAAACAAACTGGCGACTCTACAAAACACGTTTTCGAATAAAACCGAGAACGGAGGACTCTTTTCTTCTCTCGGGGTACGGGTCCGGATTCTCACAGGGAGGATTGTCGATACTTGTGCACATCTTGAATAAATCACCAATACGTAGGTTCTTGAACTAGCACAACATGTGGATAGCGAGTTAGTATGTTCAATATTTGCACAATGTACACAAACACAAGTAGTGTCTTGTCGTAGTGGGAGGGTTGTTCGTTAACCTGGTCGTTTTATGTTCTTGGGAGAGTCTTATGACAAGGTCCCTGATGAATAAGAAACAAACCATTTTTAACTATAATGAAGTACTTCAAGATAAAGATACCGAAAGTGGCAAAGGGTTATGGAATTTGAAATGGAGTCCATGTACTTTAACAAAGTCTGGAATCTTGTAAAACCACCCGAAGGGATAAAACCTATCGGATACAAGTGGGTATATAAGAGATAGAGAGGATTAGACGGGCTTAAATCAAGGCTTGTTACTAAAAGGGTTCATTCAGAAAGAAGAGAATCGATTATAATGAAACCTTTTCGCCGGTAGCCATGCCAAAGTCTATTCGGATTCTCTTATCCATTGCGGCTTATCTTGATTACGAGATTTGGCAAGTGGATGTCAAGACAGATTTCCTTAATGGAAGTCTTGATAAAAGCATCTATATGATGCAACCAGAAGGATTCATAGTAAAGGGCCAATAGCACATGTTGTGCAAGCTCAAGAAGCCCATTTATAGGCTTAAGCAAGTGTCTAGATCTTGGAACATCTGTTTTGACCATGTAATCAAGTCTTTTGGTTTTGATCATTATTCAGATGAGTCTTGTGTGTACAAAAGGCGTAACGAAAGCGTGGTGGTATTCCAGGTATTATATATGGATAATATCTTACTTATCAGAAGTGATATGCGAATATTATCTTCAGTGGGGGTGTGGTTATCAAGTCAGCTCGATATGAAGGACTTGAAAAAAGTTAGTCACATCCTTGGTATTAAGCTTATGCGAGATCGAAAAAATAGGATGTTGCGTTTCTCACAAGGTACTTATATTAATACAATTCTTGTCAAATTTAGTATACAGGATTCAAATAAAGGGTTTCTCCCTTTTTGGCATGGAATCACTCTATCCAAGATCAGTGTCATAAGACACATGATAAGATATAGATGATGAGGGCAGTTCCTTATACTTCGGCAGTAAGAAGCCTCGTGTATGCTATATTGTGTACTAGACCAGACATCTACTTTACCGTTGATAAGGTTAGCATATATCAGTCTAATCCAGGGAAAGAACACTGAACTACGGTAAAACATATACTTAAGTACCTTAAAAGGACTCGAGAATTTATGTTGGTTTACCAGGCAAACAATCGTACCTGTTGGATATGCAAACCATAATTTTTAGTCAAATGTTAGGATTTCAAAAAGTCAACTTTAGGTTATGTGTTTACTATAATAGATGGAGTTATTGGTTGGAGGAGTGTCAAGCAGTCATGTATTGCTGACTCCACCATGAAAGCTAAATATGTGGCTGCTTTAGAAGCAGCTAAAGCAGCGGTTTAGCTCAGGAACTTCCATATGAATCCAGATGTGGCACCTTCAGTGTAATCAACTATTTTAATTTATTTTGATAATAGTGAAAAGGTTGCGAACTCTAAAGAGCTGAGGATTCATAAGAAAGGAAAACACATAGAGTGTTCACGTTGAGAAAATGGGAGTGAGATGCATTGCTACATGGCTTTGAGTCTAAGTGGGAGATTGTTATAGTGATATACTAAAAGCCATAATTTTGTTGTTGGTTTGGATATGTTATAAACTTGATTTTGCTATTTTAATGAGAATCTTTATGGGCAATGGTTGCATTATATTATTTATTTAAACATTGTGCATGTGTGTGTCTTTTATTCCATATAGAAGATGATTTGGTCTGTAGAGTATAGCTTACACATAGAAGATCATATCATCGGTTCTTGTGGAATATAACTTTAATGGTTCACTGTCTTAGATGGAATTGGACACCCATCGGTAGAATTGTAGCACAAGTTTTAGTAGTTTATCGTAACTATAAGAAACGGTATAGTATTAACTCGTTGTGCTAGTACACTTTTTGTGTATTGAATAAGACTAGTTTGGGTTAATTATTTTTATATTGACTATATAAAATAATTTAAAATCCCATGGTTATTATGATTACTTATGCTCTTAATCTTGAAATAATTAATAGACATATATATGTAGTGTTTGTTGTTTTGACTCATTAAGAGTGAGATTCATTTATGGATCAACAATCTTCGTGAATTGGATGACGACACTATATGTATGATGAATATTAATTATTGACATAATCCACATCCCAGTATAGGGATTGATGACAGTCCCTTCAGAAGCTTATAAGTTTTGATCATGTCAAACCCTGCAGGTGGATTATGTTAATCCGACATGTCAAATAAATTAAGTAGTAGGCTCAAGGATTAAGAAGTCATTTAAAAATAAATGTCAGTAATTTAATTTAAATGATGGTTATCTGTAATCTTAACGTGGGGAGAATAATAAGTATTTAATAATAAGGAGCTCAAAATTAAATTTTGAGATAAGGACGAGAGTGCAATTATAATTCTTTAGTGGTGCGAATTATAATTTATGAAAAGAACTAATTCATAATGGAATAAAGATTCCAACTTTCCATAGGAAGCCCAAAACACT